>PVIC010027589.1:0-23740 GCA_004025085.1 Thryonomys swinderianus
GCCGAGGGTGGGGTGAGAGCATTCCCAGAGTGACACTAGTGTCCCTCCTAGCACTGGAGAAGGTGACGTGAACCATAGTACCTTAGAACCAGAGTTGACCAAACCAGCTGACCACAAAAGACTCAGGAACTAAGCAGCTGTGGTCATGCCCGCCTGTGATCTTAGCTGCCTGGGCGGGGGAGGCAGGAAGACCTCACGTTCAAGGTCAACCTGAACAATTTAGCGAGGCTCTCAAAATAAAATGGTCTGAAGATGCAGCTCAGTGGTAAAACTTGTCTAGCATGTGGGGAGACCTGAATTCAATCCCCAGCACAGAAAAGAAAAAAAAAAAAAACTCAAGAGCTCAGCTTCTTTTTCTATCTTTGGGAAACAGTAAGATAAACATGGGTAAATTACTCCTGCAAATCAGAGCTTAAAAATAGTACTTTGCATTTTCTCCCCTGAGACTGAAGAAAAGTTTGGGCCTTCAGTATCTGCTTCATACTGGAAATGAACTTGATTTAAGATCTATTCATAACACGGCTCTGAATCTTTTTCTCTCAGAACTCCTAGCAATAAAATTTTTAAAAATAATAATAAAATTCAGAGAAAATAGGGTGCAGCAATTCAACTTATTTCATTACTTTGGATTTTATACTTCGTGTTTGCTAGCTTGATAAGAGATGCTACAATCTTTTATTATATCAATCTTTTATGATATCATTTTTATTGCACTAGATGGCAGGGGAATTGCCCCAAATTAATAAAAACCATATGCTGGATTTTTGATTAGAGATCACTTTGGAATAATGATTGACCTGGCTTGGGAATGAAAACAGGCATTTCTCTTTCCCCTTCTTTCTTCATATGCCTTGCAGAGTCCCACTGGCCTCCTTTCCTCCCCCATCCTTGACTTTACGTGCAAAACCAAGATAATGAAAAGGTCTTGTAAGTCTCTTGAGTGCATATTTGTTACCAAAAATTGTGCTGCAACTTGAACTATTGGCCGATCCAATGCTGTTGTTTCTCTTGCAATGGAGCTAGTAATTTCATGGTCCTGTCTGGGTAATTAGTATGTGTGATAAGATCCGTCCACTGAGTATGGGATGAGTGACACTGGCGGGGACACATTCTTTGGACATCCAGGGAAAGCGGGAAGATTCTCTTGCAGGAAGAATAAATTTCCTTGATTAGCATAACCTTAGCCTCAACTCATCTAGGAGGTGTTTTTCACATTTCACAACAACAACAAAAAAAAATGTCACCATCATCCAGAAATGGTGTTCTTATTTTTAAGAACATCCATGATTGGAATTTAGCAACAACCAAGATAGTCCATTTCTGAAAATCTTTTCCTTTATTCCCTACTTTAGAGTTGCTCTGATAATTTAAAAAAAAAAAATC
The DNA here is from genome assembly GCA_004025085.1 of Thryonomys swinderianus. Lineage (NCBI taxonomy): Eukaryota > Metazoa > Chordata > Mammalia > Rodentia > Thryonomyidae > Thryonomys > Thryonomys swinderianus. Next base: position 1,384 of record PVIC010027589.1, read on the forward strand.
AGCTGGGAAACTTTTTAAAAACTTTTTTGAGCCTGTCCTTGAGTCTGATCTACTAAGTCTGAAATTGGGCACAGCAATCTTCATTTGTATTAAGTGATTCTGACACAGAAGATCTAGAAATCACCTTTAAAACACACACATACAAACTGTAGCCTTCAGAATGGCTTAGTTATGTTTAAAATCGTTCTCTTTGGGATAAAATTTCACTGAGTGCAAATCCTACCTTCGCCATGCACAAGCTCTATGACAATTTAGTTACCACTCCAAGAACACTTTCCTAAGCTAGGGAATGGAGATCATAACGCTTACGTCATACAGTTGTAAGCATTCAGTGAAACACTACATAAGCAACGTGACCACTTGGCCTCACTTTCCATTCCTATGTACCCACTCCAAGGGGGAAAATCCTTCAAGGAGAGGAGCCGTCAAAGAGTTGGCTGCTATCTTATTAAGGTGATTTTCTATAACAAAAACAATGGAAATAGACCACGAGGAAACTTGAAGTGAAAACTCAGAGAAAATAAAGGCTAATAACTTAAAACTTAATGATAATAAGAGACAATAGCAGAGTATAAAAATGGCACCATGAGTGCAGTGAAGAAGTTTCCTAAATGCTCTCAGCTGTATTCTGGAGAACTGTGTCAAGTGAGGTGGGAATAGAATTTAGTTATTAACTTTATTTGGAGTTTAACTGTGATTTAAAGAGCTACGGATAACTACTAAATTGGCGAGACAAGGACTACAATGGCTTTTTGGCTGGGCTATGGCCCCCACTTACTCAGTGAGACACTAATCTAGGTTCTGCTCTGAAAAGGTTTGGCAAATATAACTAACATCCTAATCAGTTGACTAAATCAGAGATTGTTCTGGTGGCCCAGGATTAATCAGTTGGAAGCCCTTAAAAGCTGGGCCAGCTTGTTTTAGAGAGAAGAGGAGATTCCTGTCTGAAGACTTCAGCTCCAGCCCTGGGCGTGTAGAGCTCTAGTCTCCCCGTGACCTTGTTTATTCAGTGTAGAGTTTATAGTCTCAGAGATAAAGACACAGAAGTTTGAAAGGGAGATGAGTCATTCCTGGGAAGATTCACCAGTCACGGGGTGACACCACAGCAGGATCTGGGAAAGTGAATTCCAAAATTCAGACCTTGATTGAGGAAGGTAAACATTTAAAAAACAACAAAAAGGGGGCAGGAGATTTAGCTCAGTGGTTCCTGCGCCTTCCTAGCAAGCACAAGGTCCCTGGTTTGATCCCCGGTAACCACATACAACAATACTGGGGCATGGTGATTCAACCCACCAGCAGTCAGTGCTACATAGTGAGCTCAGGGCCAGCTTGAGCTACAAAGTGAGACCCTGTCTCAAAAAAAAAAAAAAAAAAAGGCAATTCACTTCACTTGAATAAGCAAAAACAAGAAGCAGTAGACATTAAAAAGAAAAACACAAGATATCATCAAAATGTATGTTGAGGCGGTTTACAGAGAATTTTTCAAAGCACTGTAGGCTAAAAACAAGTTAATATCTGATTACAATTATGCCTCCACTTTTGTTTCTAAAATGTATAGGAGAAATGTCTAAAAGAAGAGGCACAGAAATCCTCAGAGAAAATTATAGGCAAATTCTGTCTTACTTTTGCTCCTCTGTCTTTTCTCAATTTCCTACTAATTGTGTTACTTGTGTAATACTTTAAAAAATGTTTGGTTTTCTTTAGTGCTTATTCTGCTTTGAGATTCAAGGAAAGAACAACAGAACTGAGAACCAAATGCTTCAGTTCCTCCTGTGTGCCCAGGAATCTGCTGGAAAGCTTCATAGATGCCAACTTTGGACTCCCCATCACCTGCCCACTCCAGCCTCTGCTGTTCGCAGAGATCTCGGGAAAACCTCACAATCTGCAACTTTAACGAGCTCTTTCACAGCCAGTGCTTTGAGAACCAATGGAACACACACTCTTAGCGAGGTGAGGTCTCCACTGAGGTGGTCAAAGGCTTGATAAATGGGACATGGGCAATACAGACAACCAAGTGGCACCTACAGCTGCTTCCAGATACCTCAAAGGTTTTGTTTTTGTCTATTAACACTGAGGAATAAACCTCGGTGCCATGGCCTCGGGACCGCACTCCCTCTTCCGCACCTCTACTTTTACACCAAGAACATTTGCCATACAAATGGTGGTCCGTGAGCACCAGAAGCAGTATCACCTAGCAACTGACTAGGACTCAGAAGGCAGCCCCTGCTGAGACCTAGAGGGTCATGACCCCTCTCTAACAGGATTCAGAGACGCTAACCGGGAAGACCTCCGGGCACTAGAAACAGTGACTGCTGTCCGACTTAGGAACTCCCAGGCAGTTTTTTCCCAGCAGTCCCTGCACACAGACTCACTGGGAGCCTCTTATGCCCCTTGACCATGTGTTGAGCCTCCCTCGGTCTGAGGCCTGAAGGCCAGGCCGAGGACATCCTTCCAGTGCTGGACGTGTCTGCTGTCTTTGCCTCAGGACAGCCGACTTCTGCTAGTGCCCTCCCAAGCTCCCGGGGGGCCCAGAGCTTACTTAAGGACACCCTCAAAAGCCCTGCCCTGTGGCAGGACAAGGGGGGCTCAGCCCACATACTTCCCAGGCCTTCTTGCATCCTGGAACACTCAGCCAGGGTAAGTCACCCTTATCATCACACTAGTAAACGCAGCAGTGTGAGGGCAGAAACAGGAAAAGACCAAGACAAAGAGGAAAAACAGAAACCAATACACCACACCCTTTAGTCTGTGCAAAGCCGGATATTCCTTGTTCTTGCTAACCAGGATATGACATCTCTGGGGTATGTTTTTCCCCTTCTATTTGTACTCTTTTCTCTTTTTCTCTCCAAATAGACACATTTCAAATGTCAGTGGGTGGGGGTTGGGCTACGTCAAATGGGACGCAGGAGACCCAAGAGCTGCAGGGTGTGATCTTCCCAGCAGCCCCTTGCGGCAGGCGCGGAGAGTTCCTGAGATGCTCTGGCGGGCATTTATTGTCCTAACCCGGGCTCCCTTTCAGGTTAACCTTTATTTACAGACTGGAACCAAAATGGTTTTAGGCCTGAAAAGAGAGCAGGCTTCCCTCTTCTTTTCCTTCCCCCTTCCGCCCTTCCCCAGAGGGCTGAGAGAAAAACAAGGCAGAGGTTAAGTGGGGGAGACAATAAAAAAGGAGCCAAGTCCTTATCTGAAATCTGAGTGACAGTGAGTGGCAGCTCCGTGACCAGTTTTCATTTTTTACAACCCTCGTCCAAAACTCCCAGTAGAGAGATTTAGCCAGATTGGTCCCCACCTTTCCAAGGCAGCCAAATGGAAATTAGACTCCAGGCATCTTCCTGCCCGGTGGGGCCAAGGCTAATCAGGTCCCTTGCAGAGGGATTCGGTGTCCAGAGACATTCCATATTTTAGCCAAGTAATTCAGACTTACTTGCCTAATGCCTTACTGAATCTTGTCATCACGGCAGCCAAGTAAAAATTATATCTGCATGCCGTGCGGAGCAATAAATCCCAGGGCTGCGTTTTCCGTCATTCCATATTTCAAGGCAGGACAGCTTATTTCTACACAGCTGTTCATAACAACAGTGACTACATAAGAAAGGAGAAAGTTTGTGTCCAGCACCAGCCGCCTCGCAGACGGGGCCTAGGCAGGCTCCACGGACCCGTGTTTCCATGGGATTCACGGTGGCATAAGACTGCTCCACCCGACTCTCCGGGAACAGGGGTCCAGCGTCCTCGCCTGACTGCGAACAGGAAGTGCTGCTTCATTCATCAGAGGACCTGCGTGGCCGTCTGGTTCCAACGGAACCGTGGAAACCCGAGACTGATGGTGAGGGCGGCTGGCATACAAACCAGAGCAAAGCGGGGGAGGAGAAAACCAGGTCTCGAGATTTTAGAAAATGAAATACGGTCGGCTCGAGAACCTGTCGGGTCTGAGGCAAAGGCAGACTTCCTAGCTGGAGCTGTAAGGAGGCCCAGCAGCCAGGCCGGGAGCCTGGACGGGAAGCAGTGCCCGGTGTGACTCGCACCAGCTCTCCCCAGTTCCAGCCGGAAGCCCAGGGCTCTACCGCGATCTCCCTCCGATGCTCTTTGGTCCCCAGGTCCCTCGCTTCTCTCTCCTCCCCCACAAACACCTACTCGTTCTCGTCTCACATCTCTGCCCTTTGAAAGCCACCCCGATTTCACCCATACAAACTGGTTGTCTCTTCTGTGTTCCTAAAGCCTTTTGTCTCACTCAGAGCACACGCCCCTTCCCCCGGTGGCTGGCTCATGCCAAGGGCACCAGAGCATGAGCTGTCTGCTTTAAAGCCCTGGTTGCCCACTTACAAGCTAGGTAAACCGGAGAATTATATAACACGCATCAGCCGTGGCATGGAACTGACACGACTTACCTTATAGGATGGCTGCGAGGAATGCAGGAATTTCTGTACAAAGAGTTTAGGGTAGAGCTTTGTGCATACTAAACACGCTAGTACTAATTTCACTAGTCTGTGGTTTATTGTCTGCCATGATACAATAGTATGATTACAGTAGATTGCTAACAGGGGCTAAATCTTCCTCATTCAGCTTTGCTAGTGGCAACTGCAGTGACTGACACATAGTGGTGGTGAGGGAGTGTTTGGTAAATGAAAAAAATGTTATGATTTGTTAATATCTCAATTCTCCCTATTCCCCATAGAAAAATGGTTACTTTGCACTAAAAATAAAATAGTATAATGTTTCATCTCAAATTCAAAAGATACTGGCCTGAGTGCAAAGTGTACCTTGGCTTCCCAGGAAGAGGGGTGCAGATAAGGAGAAGCCAGAACCCCTGGGAAAGATGTAGTGAGGAGCCACAAGTCCAAGGTCCCGTGGAAACTGATCTGCCACGTCTGACAGCGTCTTTCACCTGGGTTGATTCAGACCAGAGAAGCCAAGATGGTGTTCTACCAGTGGCTCTTAAAGTACATTTTTGCAACACTAATTCCAAGAAAAATGTTTGTATGACCAACTTTAACTTCCAGGCATTGCCAAATTGCTCTCTAAATTGGATTGAACCAATCTGCATTCTTGCCACATTGTCAGGAAATTTCCATTACTCTGCAACTTTTCTTGCATTTGGAATTTCCATAATTAAAAAAAAAATTCCAGAAGGCAGAAATTAAATGATCTGTTCATCCCTTTCTCCTTGACCAGGTAGTTCACAATGCTGAAGTTTCTAATGTCAAGGAAACCAGAAAGGAGAGAGAGGAAGAAAGGAGGAAAAAAGAGTGAGTGAGTATGTGAGAAAAACAAAGAGTCGCCTTGTTCAAACTGATGTCTTCCAATTTAATTTGACCATGAAATCATAACCATTATTCCCTTTGTAAGATCTACTACCATTCACTGAACTATGGGGGATTCCAAAAAACACCCTTTTCTGCATCACGTCACTGTTCTTATTTTTATATTCCCATTTGTTCTAAGAAGGGAAAGAAAAATTGGAAGGTAAAAAGGAAAAAAGTGGAAACAAAGCTTATGTATATAGGGGGTAGAAGGGCTGAAGACAGGGAAAGAGAATGGGAAAAAATAAGAATCAAGATATATCATGTATAGCTACAAATTCTCAAAGATAAATGTGATCGGAATATATACCTAAAATGTACCAATAAACTCACTTTAAAAAAAATACAGTGAGATGTATTAATCTTATTAGGAGGTATTTGTGCACACTCATGTGTACCCTTAGACCACTTACTTTAGATTCTCGCTGTGGTGTGTTGAATTTTCCCATAACAACATCACAGTTAAATGTCAAAAACTGGCCAGTTCACATGCATGTGGGAAACATGTAACAAGTGAAGTTGTACAACACGTTACTTTATGTCCCTGTATGCCCGCGTCTATGCTGGGCTGTTGGGGGGGCTGAGCATTTGATTAAGGCATCGGTGTGGACCACAAGGTGGACACTGTACAAATGCCTGCTTGGCAGGGATGGCAAATGTAGGCAGCTCTGGCCCGGCTTCTCCCCTCTCTGGCTGTGTGACCTCCCAGATCTCTGTCTCCTCAGTAGTCAGATCATACCATTGAGTGCTGGGTGTGGTGGCTCACGCCTGTCATCCCAGCACTCGGGAGGCAGAGACAGGAGGATTGCTGAGTTCGAGGCTTGCCTGGACTGCATAGTGAGCTCAGGGCCAGCCTGAACTACAAAAGCGAGACCCTGTCTCAAAAAAAAAAAAAAAAAATCATACCATTGAGCTGGCTCTTCTCTGAGGCCTATTCCACATCTGTGTTGCTATTTCAAAACCCTTGCCATAGCAAACCTCACTAACCATGACTGCCTTCCTATGATCTAAATATTTGACTTGTGAAATGTGAACAGATTTCATTTACTAAAAGCCTCTAATCAAGACCAAAATCTTTTACTTAAACAATTAGAAAACAATTAGCTAGGGAAATAAAAACAATTTTAATTTGCTAAATGGGCTTCCTCCCTCCTAATAGATATGGACAAGACCCTAACTAATGCTTCTGACCACATAAAAACCACACAAGCATCGCTGAGTCTGTGGATGGAGGCGCCCGTTGGCTCCATTTCCTATTAGGAAAGTGAAAGGCGCTCACATTAACCTCAGGCTTTTACAGTGATTCATGTTTAAACATGTGCCTAATGTTTGCAGTGCTTACTGCCTTCCCATCATTGATCTATCCTGATGCCTAAACACAGACTGAGCTTGCACATGCCAACATGTGCATATCTTTGTCATAACTTTTGCATGGCCATGCATTTAGGAGCTTTTTCTGGTAACAATGCTCCTGAGCACATCTGAGCTACTTAACACAAGCCCTTTGTAATTAAAGAAATTTGAGACAACCTGGCCCCCATGCCAGCATATTCTAGCTGAAAGTATCTTTTTAATTTACCTGACAATGAAATCAATAAACAAATCTTCAATTTTCACCATGACTCAATAGCAGTATATGGAATGCATCCAATATACTCCCCTTACTTAATACAAAGTATTTTTTCCAGTTTATACCACAAAAAGAACCAATCTCCATTCTAGAAATCTAGTAAACTGCTTTCTTTCATGCTTTTGTTCCCTTTTCCTTGTCTTCTGACACAGACATTTCATCCTTGAGCAAGTCATTTCATTTCTCTGAGTCTTCACTTTCCATTTTGAAAATAAAACAAAGACTTGGATCATCACAGGTTTAGAAGATCTTTTTTTTTTTTTTTTTTTTTTTTTTTTTGCTTTTCTTTATCCTCTCCAGACACATATATTTACATCTTGGGCAATTTCTTCTGTCTTTGAGTACCAGCTTGCTGGCTTTAGTTTTTAAAAAAGGAAAGGAAGGATTCCCAGAGGCTCCTTCAATTTCTCTACAATGGATATGGCGGTGTCCATTTGCATCCAAGTGCTGGGAGCTGGCGGCAGATACAGGCTGCCAGGGACACCAAGGTCCCTTCCCTAGGCTCATGGCTTCAACAGTGGAAGTCAGTTCTCTCACTGTTCAGTAGCGAAGTGCCTACGAGGCTAGTTTCTTCTGGACCTCTCTCATTGCTTGCAGATGGGTCCTTTCTGCCGTGCTCATACTGTCATCCTGGATTCTGATCTCTTCCCATGAGGACTCTGGTTCTATTGGATTTTGGCCACGCACGTGCCTCCTTTGGCCTTAATGACTCCTGAAGGCTATGTTTCCAAACAGACACACTCTGAGGTACAGGCAATGAGGACTTCAACACATGAGTCTTGCCAAGACAAAATTCAGGGCAGAAGAGGGCATCTGCCTATCTTTTCCATTTTTCTCCCTTTTTGTTTTCTGCTTCTCTTAGATTTTCTCTTAGATTTTCCTCTCCCTGTGTCCTCTTCTTCCCGACCCACATGACCAGTACAGACTCGGTCTCAGGAGGATGAAGAGGGTTAGCTGGGTCCAGACCCTGGAGATGCAAAGGGCAGCTCTGTAGCCCACATGACATGTGCCCTGGATCAAACCTCTGAAGCCCTCTGGGCCATCCCCTCATCCATAGGCCGCAGATTCAAACAGCAGTACCCGTCTCACAGCGTGACAAGGGAGGCCTGCTGACTTAGTGCAGGGCATGTGGTTAGAGTGGGGTCCAGCTCAGGAAATTACTATTGGGCCAACCCCGGAGGAACCTATTTGCAAGAATAGAAGCTCACGAAATGTGCCTGATGGACCCCAGGATTAGAAGGAAGAGAACTCTGAGGTGGTCAAGACAGTCAAATATCAGTGCCAGAGTGCGACCCTCTGTTGGAACCAGATGGGGCCTTGGAGAGGAAGGATGCAGCCAGTGATGGGATGTGAGGACACACAGAACTGCCCTGGGCCCACTTTCTGGGTAACTTGAGTGAGACGGAGGGAAGTCGTTCTGACACCTCTGTGTAGAACACAGAAACCCAGTAGAGCCTGGGGTACCACATCACATGGGCAGATTTCTGGAAGTGTCCCCAGCCCTAGATGAGGTACTGGGAAGCTACCTGAACACCAGGCGTCATCTCAGGAGGACAGAAGGTGTGTGGACATGGGCCATGAGCGGGACTGAGAGAGCTGCCCTGTGAGAGCTTCTTCATTTCAAATAGAGGGAGAGGAGTTTTACACAAAGCTGAAGCTCTGCATCAGACATGACTAGCCTAGGCTGGTGACATCTGGGGAGTGAGATCTTGTGGCCCTTGAGAGTGCTGGAGAATCTCAAGCAGTACACAAACTCCAGGAGCACCTACAAGAAGTTTGCTGGTCCCTGAACTAAAAGCACATTAACACATGCACAGTACTCACCCCCATGAGAGCCTTCGCCATCTGAATTCTAGTTGTCATCTCTTCTGAACCAAAGAAGGGTTCCTGGTAAGTGACTGGTCGCTGATCGAGCCAACTAAAGAAACTGTAGCAAAGTCAGTATGTGAAGATTCCACCTATGCTCTGGGTAAGGGGAGTAATGGATAGCTTCAGTGGTCTCCAGCAAAGATAGCCCTCACCTTTAGACCAGAGAAGAGCTGATGTGGGTCCTTTTGCAGGTAGTCATGTCTGGAAATAGAGGGGCCAAACTGAGCCTACCTGAGTCCTTCACCCAAATTTAGCATGGAAGAGCAAGAAAAGAGAACAACAGTGTGACTCACACGAAACTTTCTCCATGAATAAACATGAAATGGGAGAGATGAGGAGGTCCTTCTACTAACCTTCAGGCGGGGTCAAAAACTCAAAGGCCATGGGATGATTACATGGGTACAAGAAGTACATGAGAGGATATGAAGGTCAAGAGCACCAGTGGTCAGATTTGAGGGCTGGGAGATGATGGATGTCGGGGAGGACACTGGAGGTTGTCCTTAGGGAATAGGAATGCTGCCCCATTCAACAGTGGCAGCCCCTACTTGGCTCCCATCAACTACTGTTGAGCCGGCATACAGGGCTAAGTGAGGCCCAAGCTTCTGAATTAGGGTTCTACTTGAAATGTGTGATTTAATCATGAAATGATGACAGAATTTAGCCTTAAACACGATGTGTTCTTACAGCACACCTGAGGGTCACCAGCGGTGGCTTCCTGGCAATCAAGTAGGGATGGATCTGAGACAGTGGAAACCTCAGTTTTAAGGCTTCGCTGTCACCATGAGGGGCAGAGGAAAGAGAGAGGGGAATTTTCTCGATGATCAGCGAAGGAGTCCTCGGGGGCTAGGGACAAAGACTAGGTCTTAAACCCCAAAGGGCTTTGAGATGGGCTTGTGGGCCCAAAAGGGAAGGGGGAACTTTGGACATAGATCCACACATTGAACAGAAGAAAGTGTTCTCGTTTGGCCCAGAGGGAGAGCTCACCAGAGGGGGCTGGTTCTCTAAGCTCACGCCCTCCACTGTCTTCGGTCCATTCAAATGCTTAAGAAGAAACAAGCTCAGAAGTTCAGTGAGTCATCCTGTCTGGGAGGACTGTCCTCTGCCCATGTCCCTTCCTTTCCGCTCACTAATTGTTTCCAGGGCCAGGGCTGGGGCAGCCATGTCGAAAGGCCTGCCCTGTTAGCCTCCTGAGCCGGCCTCACAGACTGCCCTGTGGAACTGAGGTCTATTCATCTGGAACTAGCCTCTCACAGCCTCTCATCCGCTCGTTCTCTCACCACCAAAACCTCAAAGGGAAAGAAACTTCAAAGTCCCCGAGCGCAGCTGGACTCTCAGTGTGCACCGGATCACCCGCAAATGATCGGGAAGGGGCAGGAAAAGTGAAGTCCACCACCCTCAGACTCTGCCCCTGCCTGTGGACCCCACATCTGCTCACGGTGGCACCCAGTCTGCACTGTGCCTTCCCTCCCTGGATCCTTCTGCCATTGTGTTATTAGAGAAGCATCTTCAAAAGACGCACCCGGAGCTCCGAAATACCCTCCTCCTCCATTGACAGCCCCCTTTTTCAGCAGCAGAAGCTGAAATGCTGTCATGAGCACCCAGTGGGTTGGGTCTCAAAGAGGCCCCTGGCCCAGCTCTTGGGTATTTCCATCTTATTTGCCTCCTCCTGTGATTTCATTCCTAACCAGAACCGTTTCTAAGGGCAAATGCAATGAAGTTCTCAACAGCAAGAGAGGGTGTCAGGGTGGCATGATCCTGAAGGTCATGCTAGAGCCATCTGGTCCTTTAGTTTTTTACTTTTTTAAAAAAAATTGAGATTAAAATGAACCTTCATCGTTTATGGATCATTGAACATTTGTAGTATAGTACTCAAGTTCCTTCAGAAAGAATGATCTAAAATAAACCACAGTTCCTTCCTTCCTTCCTCCCTGCCACCATCTTGTTCTCCTAAGGGAACTTGAGTAATATCCCTAGACAGAAGTACTTTCTTAGCTTGTCATCTGCCTGGACCAAGGTCTAAGCAAATATCTTGGGAAGCTTCAAGAGTCAGTGTGTGAGGTGCCCACTGAATGACCCTAGGCCTGTGGCATCTTAAGCAACTCTTTCTGATTCATTTGGAAGCCCTGGGCCCAGCATTTGTCATCTGAGACTTGAAAGCAGTCAATCATTATGAGGAATTTGCCATCTGCTCCACAGACCAACCAGAGAATTCAAAACCAACTCTTACTTTATGTGGGGGTTTTCTTTGGCTTGGTTTTTATTGTTTGTTTTGGTTTTATGTTGTTATTTTTGCCCTAAATTTACCCTCGTAATCTGTGCTCAGAAAAACCCACTGAAATTAAACTGCCTGGCATATCTCTCCCTTGCCTCTCAAGACAGTTCACTTCCAAAGGACCACAGCCTGGCGTTACTCTCTCTTGTTTTTACCTCCCTCGCCCCAGCCCCACCATACTCTGCATGTTCCCAGAGCACTTGGCGCTGCTAGATGGAGTGTGGTGGGCTCTTCCTCAAAATCACTGCATGTCTTCACTGTCCCCTCAAGTGCCGTCTGCATGGCTGTCACTTTCCAGCAGGAAAACCTCCAGCCCGTGCTCTCTCCAACCCACCAGGCTGAATTTCAGAAGTGAGAGCACTGGCCTAGAGTCCAGGGATCTGGTCCAGCCCGAGTCTTCCACTTATTGTTATTAGCCTGCTGGCATGCGCCCCTCTCTTTTCCACATGGGCCTGTTATCTTTTCACCTTTAAAATGGAGATGATAAAATCAGCTTCCTAGGGAGAGTTCTCATTTTTCAAGGTCTGCTGGATGGAGCTGGCGGGACAACTCCCTGACAACCGGGAGACAGCGGGCGTCCAGGATGGCTGTTAGGGCAGAGCTGCGATGCCGGCTCCAGCCCCGGAAGCCCAGCTCCGACCTCCCCCCTCACGTGTTCCAAGTGAAGCCGTCAGCAGACTGCAGGACGTGGCGGTGGCTTCCTGGATGGAGCACTTCCCATGGTGCTGGCTGCCTATGAGAGATATTCATAGTGCCTCGAGGAAATGTCAGCGCCCACATCCCACCGCCCAGCAGTGAATTCAGAATCTCTGGAGTTGTCCAAAGTGTTATTTGAAAGCTCGTTCATTTGTATTTACAGGCATTAGACACAGGGTCTCCCAGGATAGTACTGAATTTCAGTCTTTGAGAACAGACTTACTGGCTACTTAGTGAAGGGTGGGTGATTTAAGTACGTCTTGCCTCAGTTTATTCACCTGGGAACCTATCAGTAGAGTGGCGCTTCCTGATACTTTTCATGTCATGGCACATAGAGAAAATAAAAATATTTGTAGTGCTTCCCAAATGGAGTGAGATGACCTCAGGTGCTGCGACCCTCTCAAGGAAGAAGGAGATCCGAATACACGCGCACTTGTATCCTTTTCAATGGCTGCTGGTGGGGAGCCCTTCTAAGGAAGCATGAGTGTGGATATTTGTATCAAATCAACCTATAGTAGAATGGTAGCATTAAGAAAGACCTTAGAGCCGGGTGTGGTGGCTCACGCCTATAATCCCAGCACTCGGGAGGCAGAGACAGGAGGATTGCTGAGTTCCAGGCTTGCCTGGGCTTCATAGTGAGCTCAGAGCCAGCCTGAACTACAAAGCGAGACTGTCTCAAAAAAAAAAAGAAAGACCTTAGAGCCCTGCTGTTGCCCCGCTAGGATTCTACACAAAAGAATTTAAAAACTCATATCATAATGAACTATGTATGTGCACCCATGTTCTAGCAGTTCGGTTTGTGATAGTTCAATCTTGGAAACAACCCAAATGCCCATCAGCTGGAGACTAGATAAAGAAGATGTGATTTTTTTCTATAAAATGGAGTATTACTCTGCCATAAAATGGTAATTTTCAATGCTGGGCATGGTGACTCACACCCACCAGCAATCAATACCACATGCCACAGTGCCAGGCACGGTGGCTCATGCCTGTCATCCCAGCACTCGGGAGGCAGAGGCAGGAGGATTGCTGAGTTTGAGGCTAGCCTGGGCTTCATAGTGAGCTCAGGGCTAGCCTGGACTACAAAGCAAGACCCTGTCTCCACAAAAAAAAAAAAAAAAAAGTTAATTTTGAGTCATTTGTACTCAAATGGACGTAATTTAAGGACATACTCATAAGTGAAATAAATAAATAGGTCACAGATGTGTAAATATTGTATCTGTTCTCTGGTATGAGAAACTGAAGATATTAAAGAGTTCTAGAACATATGATGGATATTGTGAATTAGAAAATATTCAGATGGAAATGTGGTGGAGGGGTGAGTAATGAGGAGTAAAGAAAAAATGTGATGGTAATAAAAAAAGAGAAACAAAGCTTACGTATTTAGGGGTGGGAAGTTATGCGGTGGGAAAGGCAACAAGTAAAAATGAGAATTAAATCGTGTAATATACTGGTAAAAAATTCCCAGTATTGAGTGTGATCATGATGTGTATATACAATGTACCAATAAAGATAAAAATAAACTTTAAAAATTAAAATTTTTTAAAAAAGAAAGTAGTTAGGAAATTATATTTTCAACGTTCTAATTTCATAGAGGAAGAAACTGAGGCTAAAAGGTGGGATAACCCACTTTAAGAGTGTCAGACCGGGGCAAGAGATTTAGCTCAGTGGTTCCAGCACCTGCCTAGCAAACGCTAAGTCCCTGGTTCGATCCCCAGTAACTACACACAACAGTACCGGGCGTAGTGACTCACGCCCACCAGCAATCAATACCACACACCACAGTGCTGGGCGTGGTGGCTCAGGCCGGTCATCCCAGCACTCAGGAGGCAGAGGCAGGAGGATTGCTGAGTTCGAGGCTTGCCTGGGCACCATAGTGAGCTGAGGGCCAGCCTGAACTACAAAGAGAGACCCTGTCTCAAAAAAAAAAAAAAAAAAAGACTGCCAGAATGCTAACCACAGTTGCCTTTGGTCAGAATCAAACACGAGGCCCCAGGCTGCTTGCCCGCCTTTGGAGCAGAGAGCAGCAGGGCGAGAAGGCGCCCTTCTAGCCGGGGTCTCACTTCCGTCCTCTTGGGCTGCGCTCACTCGCTGGCGCCGCGCTCTTACCACCCAGGAGGCTGCTCGGGAGACAGCGTCTCGTAGCGTGGGTGCCCGCCGGGAAGGACAGCAAGCGGGTCTCTCTTCCCTTCCAATACGGTCAATCAGTTTGTGTGGAATTAAAGCCAGGCCAGGGGAACTGAGGCTTCATCAGGGCACCACTCAAGACGGACAAGCCAGCCCTCCAGCATGCTGAAGTCATTTGTCTGGCTGCAGGATCGTTTTTCCCCTTTGGGTTTATTTCGGTTATGGAATGGTTAGGGTTTGGGGGAGCTGTTGGGTCCTGACACTTGAGCTGCCTCTGCGCTGTTGATTTATAACAGACACAGCGTGCTCCAAACGCTGGTTGCAGTCCAGACGCCCGCCCTCCTCACCCTTCAGCTCAATCTCCCCACACTGCGCGGAGATGAGAAACCAGAATGCAAAATACAAAATCTGCCGGTGACAAAGAAGGGCCAGGAAGCCACTGGCAACATGGGTTTCAAAGTGGAAGCCAGGTGCATTTTCTCCAGTATGGCTGCAGACTGTCTTCGAAACAGATGTCACCCGCACCCCGCCATTCTCTCTGCCTAGGGGAGGCGCGGAGCTCCAGAACGGAGACAATAGGCATTAATATCCATTGGAATGACAGCTGTTTATGACTCGCTTTGCTCGGGACACGTGTCCCCCAAGCAGAGTGATTAGCGCTCCAACAGAATACGATATTTGTGAGTAATCAAAAGCAAATGGCAGATCGTTTGGACTAATGGGAAGCAGGGTTCACATCAGCCTTTCTGGAAGTTCCCACCAAGAATAAATAATAAAGTGAGTTCATAGCAGTAGCCTCCCTCCCACTCATGCTATGGTGGATTTGGGTAGCGTGTCCTGGGAAAACTCACCTGCCTTGCCAGGGCATTATGAGGATTAATTAATGTTTGTAAAGTGCTTGGAATTCCACTGCAGAAATGTACCTTGCCGATGCAAATTATTATCATTATATAGTGCCTTTCATCCTAGAATCTCAAAGTGCTTCCCCAACAATTAATTAAGCCTCACTACACCCCTGTGAGAGAAGAAAGCATCACTGTGCCCGCGCTAATACAGCATGGCTTCTGCGCCTGAGTCACAGAGTCTAATGTTCAAGTCACCCCCCAGGAGGGAGGGAGACTCCATTAGCGAGCATCCCTAAGTGCTTCATAATACATGAGGCGCTCACAATGCAAGGTACAGCACCACACACCGATACCTATAGCCATAAGGACTTGTTTAATTTTGTTTGGTCTCTAATTGTCTGGGCTGCTTGTTTTATTTTCCTCCCTCCTCTGTAAAGTAATAAGGTGCTTGTCAGATGAGAGCACAATTAGCAGCTGCAACCCGTTACAGTGTTCTGACTGCCCCCTCTAATCCTATTCCTCGGCATCGGAAATTCCAGAAACAGACTGCACCCTTCCCCCACCACACACAGCCCCCCAAAAAGTTAACTCACCGTTAGCAAACATCGTAATGGTGTTATTAATAAGACGGACGGATAGCACATTAGCAATTTGCAAGCTGCCTGCCCGTCTCTAGTGTGAGCATCTCAAGCATGTACTTTAATTCTTTTTTTATGACAAGTGCAGTAATTCATAAGCACAAATGTCTTATGCTGGGTTCTTTAGAAGAAGCCTGGAAAATCAAAGGAGCGTGTGTGGTGCTCGCACTGCCCTAGTCCTTAGCCCAGGCATTTTGAAACAGGACATTTTATGGCATTGGTATCGGACAGGTTTAAGGACAGGAATTTCCTTGAGAAGATTAACTTTGTAGTCACAAATTCTAATCTCCAATTTTAATCCTATTTCTGGGACTGAGTCACTGCTTGAGCTCAGAATCAGTCCTGAAGCTCACATGAAGCTTCTCTTTTCTCTTGGGTGCAGATCTTTGAAGCGGAGCTCCCTGTTGGGTCTTCACAATCTCATTGCTCTGGACAAGACACCAACCTCTCTAAGCTCTCATCTTCCTATCTGCAAACTGGACGTAATGATATGTGCTTTTCACATTGCTGAATAGAGGGTTTAGATGTGAGAGTGCTTTGTAAACCATAAAAACCATGCAAGTGTTAAGTGGCTGCGGACAACAGGATTCAAGTCATCATAGAGCCCTGCAGTTACAGGAAGACAGACTTGTCCACAGTCTTTGTAAATCAGACCGAGGTAAGCGTCTCTAGGGCATGGCTGCTTATTATCCACACCCAGTAGCACTGCTAAGGGAAGATGAAGGACTTTGAGATAAAATATTAGGCATTATCTGTTTCGCTTTTGTTGGTCTGGCTTTTCCCACCCACCTGGTCTCTCCTAATTCCTAGAATTCTCCTCCAGCCCCGGGTGGTCTTGGCTGGGCTTTCGTGCATGGAGTCTCACCCACACGCTAGGTAAGGTGAACACATGACCCAGGCTGACCAATCCAAATACTCCGTCCTCTGACCCAAAATGGCTGTTCACCTAAGCAAGGCCAGCTGGAGGCTTTTTAGAGATTGATACGCAGAGGTTGGGAGACAGAAGTCCTATTTCCATTGAAATTGCTAGCATGGAAGGCACATCGCCTGCCACTTGAATGCAACCTTCCCAGGAATAGCACCAAACAGGCAGGCTGAGGCAAGAGAGACCCAATTGCTTACTTACGTGTGTAGTACCATTTTTCTCCTTTATTGAGTTTATTATTACCTTTTGGGTATAACGTTATGATCACATTTATCATTGAGAATTTGTACCTGTGCATGATGTGTCTTGATTCTCATTTTTTCCCGTTCCCCTGACCATCCCACAATTCCCAACTCCATATACGTAAGCTTTGTTGCTGCTTTTTTTTTTGCTTTTACCATCAAATTTTTTTCTTTTCATTCTTTGCAGTACTATAGAGTAATGGTTTGATGCTTTGATGACATGATTTGTGTCCTGGACCAAGCTGTGCCCTGACTCCCAACTTCCTGATTATATGAGTAAATGAATTTATCCTTTTACTTAAACTAATTAGAGTTGAATATCTTTTCCTCTCGATAGTGGAAGGCGTAACCAACATTGTCATGAACCAGTGAACAAATCCAGATTTATCAGTTCACCTTTGGGAGAAAGTGAGCCACATGACCCCAGCCCTCCACAATGGGAAGCAGCAACTGTTTTCGAGTCTGTTCACAGTCCCTAGGAAGCAGATTTTTTAGAAGTAATTTGAAATGACCCTGTTTTTCAAAGAGAATATAGCTGGACTCCTCAGGTAGTCACGTAGGTGTGAAACATGATTAGGAGCTTGGGGCCCATTCTCCCTCCTGTTTCTCATATTTATTCCACATTGTTGGCTAGTAACTATTCTCCTGAGACTACTTCCTGTGTGTGTGTGTGTGTGTGTGAGTGCACACACACACACACACACACACACACTTCCAGTCATCAGAAGTCTCTCGTTATTGCATTCTTCTGCACAGGGTTAGGTGCTGTCCTGTAAGCAGATGAGAAGTTCTTTGGAGACAAGCTTATAACTTCTCTATGTTTATTTCCTAACTGAGAGATGGTGGGATCTTTTATTTGCTAAATTGGTATTAGCTGTGACATTCTGCTCTCTAGATTTAAGGGAAGGCTAAGGTATAAAAGAATGAATTCTGAGATCTGCTTGGGTAGGTAAATAAAAGCACTCAAATTTAACGTGTGTGTGTGTGTGTGTGTGTGTGTGTGTGTGTGTGTGTGTGAGAAATCATTCTCAGGCTTTTTTTTTCTTTTTACTGGACTGGTATATGTGTGCATGGTTGTAAGCTCCATCCTCGGTGCCCGATAAATACCCGAGGTTCAGATCCTAACCATCTGTATGAGTCTAGGCTAAGTTTACCTCTCTGTGTCTCACTCTCATCTGTAAAAAAAAGGGGCGTCAAAAGAAAAGAGAAAAGGCTGATCATGTGGTGCATTCCCTTAACATCAGCACGCTGGAAGGATGAGGCAGGAAGATCACAACTGCAAGCCCAGCCTGAGCAAAACTTAGCAACTTAGCAACCCTGTCTTGAAATAAAAAGTTTTAAAAAGCTAGGGCTGTAGTGAGGGCCTTGGTTTCAGTCTCCATTATCACAAGAAAAGTAATGGGTGGGAAAAATGAATGTACCTCACTGTAAAATGGAAATTGGCTTGCACCATTAAAATAGAACAGTGCCCAGACCATAGCCAGCTCTCAGCAGATACAAGCTGGTGCTGTCATGAATGCTAGATTACATTCACAATGCTGCTCGCTTGCCTATGGTATAGACATAGAATCCCTCCGCTCCATGACACAAGGTGCAGTCGATACTTTTCCTGATTGTTTAGCCTGCAAAACAGGAGCTGATTTCTTCCCAGTGAATCGCTGTCCTGGGGGGGTTGGGCAGCAGGTGGCACATTCCGGAAAGCCTATCAAGGTGCGTCACCCCTGTGGCGAGTCACAGATGGCATCCTGAGACACTGTGATGAAACCCATCAAGAGGAGGCTGAGGACACCTATCAGCCTTCCCTGAAGAATTACAGAGCTCTTTTTTTGAGCTTGTCAATAATTTTTTTCTGGCTTGTCGCCTTTGTAGATGTTTATTTTTCTTTACCGTGTCTCAGTAGGGATTTTAAGTCTATGTTCTCAGACATAAACTTTTATTTTTTGCTCAGTTTCCTTCCCACCAGCCCCATCCAGTCCACATTTGCATCCCTTTGCTTGTGTGAGACGAGAACATCTGTATGAAATGGGTGAAGCACCTCTTGCGATAAGGAAAGTTTATGCGTCTCCCACAAGCCACCTTCTGACCTACATGTACTTTGTTCACATCGCTCTGAAATGTGTTCAACTTGCTAACAAGTCTGAGTATTTACAGAGCAGGGGAGAGTCAAATGGGAACGAGCAGATGGAGAGGAGCCAGTTGTTCCGCTTCGAGGACATTTCTCACGCTGGAATGCGTCAAAGCCTGGCGGTGTACGCGGCATGCGAGTCACCCACATAGTATAAAACCGATTTAATTTACTACCAGGCGCCTTTGTTTTGCCATTACATAATCATAAACGTGCCCCCAAAGAGGCACTAGTAGAACGGAAGCCAGGGCAAGGAGCCAGCCAGACTGGAGTTCTACCCTATTATACAATCTCCTTCGTGGTCCCCGGACCTTCAGTGGCCTTTCGGGTCTGAGACAGGGACACACCATAACACCACCACGCTCTATTGACTTGTCTCCTATTAACCTCTCCGGTGTGCTTTGCAGTTTACCGGCCACATTCCTGAGCTTGCTGGAGAGGTATAGGAAGGATAATTACACCAGCGTCTTGAGGCTTAGGCCTCTCTGAGCCCCGCCCCCTCCATCCGGCCTCCTCAGGCAGAATTGCTCTGGACGCAGCCCGGCACAGCTGGAGAAGGGCTTGGGGAGGCCGGCGCTGGCCACGTCCCTCCCCGCGGAGGCCTTGCTGCTAAATCTCCCACCAGCTCTGAGGGCAAATTGTCAGTGATCCACTTAACCGGCTCTAAACACTTCAGCCACATCCACCCGTATGAGAGAAATTGCTTTCAGGGATAGATGCATCTCAAGAAAGTTGGCTACAAAATGGATTTCTATAAAGAGAATTCCATTTTCTCCTGGCTTCCATTACAAAATTGGAAAATTTGTCACACTAGGGGAAAAAGATCCTCTCAGGAGACAAAAACGAACATTTGGGATGAGAAGGAATAAACGTAGAGCCACGGCACCGGCACGTCTCTCCCTGGACGGCGCCGACACCTGCTGGGGGCCGCTGAGTGGTTCCTCTTCCTCCGAATCTCTCCAGCATCCGGTGGAAACGCGGGGACTCACGGACCTGACACGGGACGCCCGTCATTCTCCCAACTCACCCCTCAGAATTTTAGGAATTCTTGTCATGATCGAAGGCCCCATTCCCACGCTCTCGCACCTCCCCAAACTCGCTCCTGCTCATGCCCATTAGCCAACGCGGCCTGAGGTGCGGCAGCCTCTTGCTCATCTTACGCACCCACTTCAGTCCTACAAATAATTTGATGTGGCCGGGCGTGGTGGCTCACGCCTGTCAACCCAGCACTCAGGAGGCAGAGACAGGAGGATTGCTGAGTTCGAGGCTTGCCTGGGCTACATAGTGAGCTCAGGGCCAGCCTGAATTACAAAGTGAGACCCTGTCTGAAAAAAATAAAAAATTTTAGCCGGGCGTGGTGGCTCACGCCTGTCATCCCAGCACTCGGGAGGCAGAGACAGGAGGATTGCTGAGTTCGAGGCTTGCCTGGGCTACATAGTGAGCTCAGGGCCAGGCTGAACTACAAAGCGAGACCCTGCCTCAAAAAAATAAAAAATAAAAATAAAAATAAAAATAAATAAAAATTTTTAAAAATTAAAAAAAAAATTTGATGTGGTTTATAGAATAAATGAGATATAATGGTGTATTTGCGTGTCAGACTTAAGTCTGCTTGCTTCATTTTAACCTCCATTTCAGATTTAATTCTGTTTTCCTTAAGTCAATGTTGACATTTTAATGTCAGGAATCACAGTATTAAATCATAAATATTAATCGACCTGTGTTGGAAGAGTCCAAGAGGTCCTCCAGCCTATCCCCCTGTACATCACGGCCCACACCCTGCCCAGTAAAATGGTGAGATGTCTACATCAGCTCGGTGACAGATTTCCAAAATCTTTGAACTTTTCCTCATGGAACAGCTCAAGAGAAGACCTTGTTGAAGATATGTAGCTCAGTGGTCTTCTCAGTCAGTGAAGAAAAATTCAAGTCTCTCCGGGCAAACGCTGTCACCAGTTACCCAGAGAAAAGAAAGCCCTACTGCCAGTTATTTTAAAGCTGATTTTTTTGGAAACAACTCTGGGGCGTTTGTACCTTCTCTCTTTGTCTCCCTTTTTTAGAAACAGGAGTTGGCTCTCTAGGCCCCAGCTTCACGTCACTTCCTTCTTGCGTCATGGTCGGCCATGCTTTGATTCAGCAGAATTTCCTGGACTCTGTCCACAGAATCCCTCTGCCCCAAACTTCTTGTAGTCAGCTCAAGGTTATTTCTGCTTTAAACACTTGGTAACTGTGCCAGCCACAGGCTTTTACCTGGGTCCATCTGGGGTGACTAGAGCTCTCCTGCGGGCTGGGGGCGGAACACGATCAGGGACATCCTAGCCAGGCTTCGGATCACTCCCTGGCCATTCTGTCAACTGAAGGCAAGACACAGCAAGTGTCACCTACTACTGTGTTCCAGAGTCACGGAGAACGAGACAGTGAAAGGCTTCGTGGCAGTCTGCACCCCCCAATCTCAGTGACCGCCCCCCTGCGCAGCGACTGTGTCACTCCCAACGCACAAAGGCATGGCCCACACGCAGCTTGGCACCATCTTCATGCTAAGAGCCAGGCAGATGTGGCAGCCTTCTTCTGGTATAAGCCATTCTCACAGTGGAGGCAAAAGATAATGCAAAACCTCATGATAACTCTCTAAGTACCACTCACAGGTGGCATGTGCCATTTACACTCATGTTTGGTGACTACAGCATATCACACAGCCACATCTGATGTCGGGGGTAAAAGTATACACCGCTCCTCTGAGAGGGGTTTATGTGACTCAACCCAGCAAAGGAGGGGCTGTGGAAACCTTTCTCAGCAAGCAAAGTGAAAAATTAGAATCAACAGGGCCAGAGATTTAGCTTAGTGGTTCCAGCGCCTGCCTCGCAAGCACAAGGCCCTGAGTTCGATCCCTGATAACCACATACAATGCTGGGCGTGGAGACTCACGCCCACCAGCAATCAATACCACATACCACAGTGCCAGGCGTGGTGGCTCATGCCTGTCATCCCAGCACTCTGGAGGCAGAGGCAGGAGGATTGCTGCATTCGAGGCTTGCCTGGGCTACATAGTGAGCCCAGGGCCAGCCTGAACTACAAAGCGAGACCCTGTCTCAAAAAAAAAAAAAATTGGAGACATAAGATACTTCATGTCAAAAGACACCTGAAGAAATTCATTACCTGGTTTGGGATGGTGGCTCATGCCTATAATCCCAGCACTCTGGAGGCAGAGGCAGGAGGATTGCTGTGAGTTCAAGGCTTGCCTGAGCTGCATAGTGAGGTCAGGGCCAGCCTGAACTACAAAATGAGACCCTGTCTCAAAAAAAAAAAAAAATTAGAATCAACAATACAGTCTATCTCAGTCGGCCCCTTTGGTTTTGGGAGGGCTCCTACTGAGGACCCACCTTGCCTATACCAACTGTAAACCATCGCAGAATTTCACTGTTCAGGTGACTGGGACAACAGGTCACTTCTGTTTCTCCCAGGAGCTCCGGGAGTCCACTGTGGCTGCCCCATCTCTTCTTCATGACACCTCTTTTTCTCTCCACCTCCTACCTGCTCACACTCACATAGTGCCAGGTCTGCTTGGCTCTGCTCTCCAAATTTCCTGCTTTCCCTTCCCATACAGGCTGCAGTTCTAAGCAAGGAACTTCCTCTTGGGTTTGGAAGGATATAGCACAGATGTTCTGATCTCCACCCATTTCCTCTGCTGCGCAAGATG
>PVIC010027590.1:0-23689 GCA_004025085.1 Thryonomys swinderianus
GAAAAATCTGTGTTGGAACTCTGGCAGCACTACTGAGGACTATCAGAAGAGCTCATGCAAAAAGATTGACCAGTGTGAGTGCCAAATGAGATCTGTTTGTGCATGTTTAACAGATTGGACTTGGAGAGCCAAGAATCTAATAGTGGTGTTGTCAGAACCAATAAATAGGTTAGGAGAACTGGTGAGAGGTTAACATCGAGCCAGAAGTTAAGTATTTATGTGAACATGGCAATACGCTGAAAGTCTAAGGGCTGTTGAAATTCAGAGACATTAAATCAACCAATTTTTGAAAACTAGTATCCCTCACAGTGCTGCCAAACACCTAGCATCTGTTCACATCTGTTATGAGCCATCTCCTCAGGGAAGAAACGTGAAGGAATTGCAAGCAGCTGCTGAGAGAAGTGTGTCAGCAGGGGACACTGGGTCCACATGGCAAGTTTATGGGCTAACACATTCAGTACGGAACACCACCACGGGTGCCGCACTCTGCAACGTGGCCAAGGAACTCAACCGCAAAGCGAGTGTGGGGTCAGTGCTTCTGAAAGGTCACAAAGCAGCTTAAGGAGTGCACCTTAGGAAGTGCACTAAAAGGTGAACTAGCAAATCAATCTGGCTTCTTACAAGAAGCCACAAAGCGTCCCTGTGCTCCTGGTGAAAGCAACTGAACCATTTCACAGCCTGCAGTGGAGAGAAGCCATGTCAGTTCTCTCCCGTTACAAATTTAGAGATGTGAACTTTATTTTATGATCTGGAAAAAGTGTGTGAAAGTTTCCTAGAAATTGTTCCTGGTACAATTTGCTCCTACTATGCTTTAATATCCTAGAGTCACTAGGGAAGAAGAATAATAAAGGCATGTGACACGGCAGTGTTATTAATACATAGCTATATTGGGTTACTTTCTTTTTCTGAAACATTCTGGGCTGTGTAGTAACTCTGGGAATTCTCCAAGGCCTAGGGAAGATGTGAACCTAGCTCTTTGTGTCTGTAACTGTACACCTGTGATTGATGCAGAGGATGAAAAGAACACACCGAACACACATTGTTCTATTTTTAAGCTGTTGTATACAGTTCCCGGGGAGGGAGAGATAACATTTCTCCCCCTTGAAAGTTACTGAGAGCACATTTATTCCGCTGTAGTGTGAAATTGTTTTCCAAACTTTGAAGACAGTTAACTTTGAGTACTGGTGGAGAGTGAATGGTATGTATGTGTGCGTATGCATGTATAAGTTCATGTGCATGAGCACCAATGCCAATGGGATCTTGAGTGGCAAAATAAATCTTTCCTCATATCCGGAAATGCCTATGAGGAAAGCAAACTTTCTGGCAGGCAGAACACTTCATGTAATGCTCACCGTTTCAATGGCACGCGCGTGCACACACACACACACACACACACACACACACACACACACACACACACTTCTGTGCCCCAAGGCAGAACTGCATGCCATGGCTTTCATGGGCGTTCCACCACACAGTAACTGGAAGATGAGCTGATGAGTCTTTACAGGAAAGGAATAAGAGGCACTCTTTACTGTAGAGGGAGGAGGAGGAAGAAGGAAAAGAAGGAAGGAAAGGAAGAGAGGGAAGAGGAAAAGCCAGTTGGCTTTGGGCACAGTATTCTCCAAGTTGAGTATCCAAAAACTGGCTTTTCTGGTCTAATGTTGCATAAGGAAGCAATGCAATGTTTTTACACCTTAGAACTGAAAAGATACAAGTTACAGAAAGCCTGCAGACTTTCAGTAACTTTCCAAAATGTGTTATGCAATATACAACACTTTAAAAAATGAAAGTGGAAACTTTCACAACACTTTATAAAGTAACTTAGAATCTCAAAAAAATGACTGTTGCCAGTCCTTGGGGATGGCGTGTTGAACCAAACATACTCCCCTGACACTTATGGTGGGCTGGAGGATA
Organism: Thryonomys swinderianus; assembly: GCA_004025085.1. NCBI lineage: Eukaryota > Metazoa > Chordata > Mammalia > Rodentia > Thryonomyidae > Thryonomys > Thryonomys swinderianus. The sequence goes on from PVIC010027590.1 coordinate 1,918, forward strand.
TAAAGACTGCCTACACGTCACTTAATTCATTGCAAAGATAGGAAAGGCTGGGAGTAAGGAAGGGTTTCAGTGAGGAGGTTGGGAAAAAGTCTGGCAGACACGAGGCAGGGTGGTGAGGAGCCTGAGTGAAAAGAAAAAAGAAATAGGAGCCACGCCAAACGTGCTCAGAAACTTGGCTTATTCCAAAGGCAATGTGGGAAATGAGTTTGCAATTGAGTCCTAGAACAGTCATAGTGTCCTCATGTTTTTTTAAAAAAAAGTAGGCTGGAAAAGAATAAGATTCTGAGGAGTGTGGTGAGGGGTAGGGAGGGAAAGGGGACGAGAAAACTTCACTGTAGATTGGGGTCACTGCAATGCTGCCTGGACTGGGTGGGAGGCCTTCAAGGGCTCAGTGGAGTTGGGGACGTAGAATCAACAGGCCGGTAAAGGGAGAAGGAGTTGAAGGAAAGGCTGTGTTTCTGACTTAGGCCCTATTTAAAAATATTTTCCTTTGATTAAAAAAAAAGCTTCTGTAATTTTGTTCTTTTGCTCTGAATATAAAAGAGCTGAACGCTACTCCGTGTTTATGCTCTTTCACCAGGATTACATTTATTCCTCCGTGTGCCGTCTTCACAATAATGAATGTACTCGGTAAAATCTCAGCAATTTTAACAGAACCAAGAGGTTTGTTTTGGGCAGAATTTTGTCTGTACTGTATCTATTAACTTATTTTGCAACCAAATTTGATTTATGTACATATTTGTGCCATACCGTCCTGTCTTCTGCTATCCTGAAACCAAAGGAAAAATTTCTTTGAGTGTAAAGAAGTAGCCACTGCAGTGTCAAAGTCTGACCCTGACAGACTTGGTCCTTTCAGCCAAGTGACTTGATTGGCTCCTAAAAGCTCTGGTCACTGCGCCTTGTCAAGGCCCCTTAGAGGAGTAAAGTTCTACTGCTTCTCAATCTGTGAACCTCATAACCACAACATAGTGACTTGGGGGAGAGAGGAAGATGTTGTGTCTCCACAGAGATACAAGTCATGAGATCCAGACTGTGGAAAATTATCTAATATGGCAAACATGTAAACCTGGTCTCTTCAACAAACATATTGCAAAGAGTGAGAAAAGCAGTGAGATAAACAGATAGAGATAGGGGCTTGGAGGAAGTAGTGCTTTCCGGCACTTACAGATGAAGAAACTTGGTCAAACATTCATTGTATGAATGTGGCTTCATTTAAACCAATAAACTGTAAGAAGAGAGAAAAGAAATAGGGATTTTTAAAATGAACTGTCTGAATGCTGGGCATGGTGGCTCACGCCTGTAATCCCAGCACTCAGGAGGTAGAGACAGGAGGATTGCTGAGTTCGCGGTGGCTTGCCTGGGCACCATAGTGAGCTCAGGGCCAGCCTGAACTACAAAGCGAGACCCTGTCTCAAAAAAAAAAAAAAAAAAAAAAGAACTGTCTGGTAATAATAAAAGACAACTGCTAATTTTTAAACAAGTTATAATGGGAATTACAGTTGTGTTTAGAGCAAAAAAAAAAAATCCTCTTTCAGAAGCAAATAAACCAGCCTTCCCTCAGACTGTAGAAGTCCTATCCTGTATTCAAGCGAAATCTTCTACTCTAATCTCTGAATTAGAGATCTTGGTAGGAACAGTAGGTAAATTCATCCAGCATTTAATCTCAATTTCCTTGCTTGCTTTTACATTAGGAGGTGGATGCCTCTCAAATAGTAAGGTAGAGTCACATTCTCAAGTTCAGCTTTCACATTCTTCAGTGTAATAAACTGTATATTATATATATATATATATATATATATATATATATATATATATATATATAATATATATTGTACCAGGGATCAAATTCAGAAAATTGCACTTGCTAGGCAGGTGTGATATCAATGAGCTAAATCACTAGCCCTTGGCAATATATTTTTTGAAAGTGAAACTAGTGTTTCTATATAGTTTTTTTTTTTGAGACAGGGTCTCGTTTTGTAGTTCAGGCCAGTGCTGAGCTCACTATGTAGTCCAGGCTAGCCTAGAACTCAACAATCCTCCTGCCTCTGCCTCCCAAGTGCTGGGATTACAGGCGTGAGCCACCATGCCTGGCACTGTGGTATGTGATATTGATTGCTGATGGGTGTGAGTCACCACACCCAGCTCTGTATGTGGTTACCGGGATTGAACTCAGGACCCTGCGCTTGCAAGGCAGGTGCTGGAACCACTGAGCTAAATCTCTGGCTGTATATAGTTTTTTTTTTTGATCAAATTTTAAGTGTACTGAAGGGATTCATGATGGAACATTAAAAAATTTGTTATTCTTGGAAAACTCACACAATGACTTGAAACTGGGAACTCCACTCAGGAGCTGGGGAGTGATGGAAATGAGTATCAAAATATTTGACTTCAATCTTCAGAGTTAAAAAAATCACGTCAATTTACACAGTTCCATCTGTTCCCTTTACACCACCAACAAAAGCAAAATAAGAAGCTGCATTAACCACCATTAGTTATTGAAAAGAATGATTTTTAAAAAATCAGTTAAGTATATTGAGACTGGAACTTTTTTTTTTATTGGTACCAGGAATCAAACTTGGGCCCTTACACTTCCAAGGTGGGTGTGGTACCACTTGAGCTAAATCCCCAGCCCCTGAGACTGGAACATTTTTTAACAGCTCGATGATACGTGTTTCTCTTTAGGGCATTTTCTCAAAGTGAACTTTCCCTTGCCTTTTCAACATAATTAGGAATTGTTTTACAACCAGTTTGTTGGAATGAATCTCCTAAGAAAGAAATATCTTTCTTTATAACAGAAAAGGTACAAGCTGAACACCTGCTCTTTATATCATTTTTTTCATCTTGGACTTGGCAATCAATCAATGGAAGATAAGACTGTATTCTTTGGGCATTCTAGTTGTAGGAATTTACCCTTAATAATCCATGTTTTGGGGGGAGGGAGACAATTAGATTCTCAGATAACCCTTTACTGATGAGCCAATCATATTAATTCATTTAGGGTAGATTTGTGACTTTTATAATTAAGCATGCATAATAACTGCATTATACAGCCAGGAATGCTCATTGTATGTAGTATAAAAATGTATATTTGTTGTGACTTTTGAATTTTTTATTCTCATATTTTGTTCCCTTGAAATCTTAGTAACATTTGAAGCTATGTTATTAATGCAGAAAAGGTCACGAGAGATCAAAGTACTATATTTTCCCTGAAAAAGTCTTTTTAGTCTACATGGTTGCAGGGAAAAATAGCAAGAGTTACTATTTAAAGACTAGTCACACTCCGGGCCTGCTCATGACTAAAACTTTCAAGTTTCACTGCCATCAAGGATGCTTGCTTTGAATGTGGATTTAGACAATTCATACATATGGAAATTGATACCAGTACCTCAGTGTCATAAGAGGGGTAGAAATTATTTTACACACTGTGGTTATGGGCAAAATTTACCCAATCCATAAAAAACTTGAAAGGGAAACTGAAGGTTGTAAAAGCCAAACTCTGAAACCATTCTGAGAAGCATAGGATGTGGTTTAGATACGCAGGGAGTTGTACGCAAAATGGTAGATTTTGTGGGTTTGAATAAAGGCCCATGCTCTAAATTATATTGATCATTAGTAAAAATATCTCAACATAAATCTCAAATTTCCTTGAAAAAAATCAACATTGAAAATTTGGAATCTCTGCCTTCACATAGCCTGCGCTTGGAGGGGAGACTGTCACGGGGCTTCTAAAGGCAAATCACAAGGTTAAAGAAAGACCTGCTTGTTGTTAAGAATTGAAATTTAGGGCTGGAGATTTAGCTCAATGGTTCCAGGGCCTGCCTAGCAAGCACAAGATCCCTGGTTTGATCCTGGTAACCACATACAACAATACCAGGCATGTGACTTATGCCCACCAGCAATCAGTACCACATACCACAGTGCCAGGCATGGTGCCTTGTGCCTGTAAGCCTAGCACTTGGGAGGCAGAGGCAGAAGGATTGCTGAGTTCAAGGCTTGCCTGAGCTACATAGTGAGCTCAGGACCAGTCTGAATTACAAAGTGAGACCCTGATTAAAAAAAAAAAGAATTGAAGTTTATTTTCTTTCAAAGTGAAGACAGTGCATTAAAACAAAAACAAAGCAAAACAAAACTTAGGAGGGTATGGTGGCACAAGCCTATGATCCCAGCATTCTGCGTCTGGGGTAGGAAGCACACAAGTTTGAGCCTAACATGGACAGCTTATTATGGACTGAGAAAGATTTCTTATAATGAAAATTAAAAAAGGATCTGGCATGGAGCTCAGTGGGAGGCCCTGGGTTCAATCCTGGTATAACCAAAACGAACAGAAATAAAACAAAACCTAAATGCAAAGGTGTGTAAAAGAATAAAGCAGTGTTTTTGCACATCTATGTGGTTGGCCCCCAAGAAAAAAAGGAATAAGTATGAACTAAATTGTAAGCTTGATATTAATTAATGCTTTAATTAATAACACAAGTGATAACATTATTTATATAAGAAATAATGAATGATTTAAACACTAGGACAACAAAATACTCACAGCTGATTTTAGCTTCTCTAATTAAATGTTGGGATAAATTAAAAAGAAGAAACAAAAAAGCCATGAAGTTACTGTGATAAATTATGTTATAAGAAACTGCTCTAAAGTCTAGTAATTTTGGCAACTGCTGCCTTTTCTCAAAAACTAATTTCAGTTCTATAATAAAATAAATTGGTCCCCAGACTCTGGATGTTCATTAGGAAAATGTCTTCATTCAAAATTTGACCAAAATTCGATGTTGACAGAAGTCCCCACCCATGGAAGAATCACTAATTCTAGTTTAATTTTTTGTGAGTATTTTTTAGTGTAATAAACTGATAGGTAGAATGGTAGAAATGTGCCAAAGTAAAATTGATTAAATTTATATTGACATATTTGGTTTCTCTTCTCTGTCTCTCTTTCCTCTTCTCTTCTTTTGAACAGTGTTTGGAATCATTTTGCATGCTAAATGAAAAACTCTCCTTAACAAAAAATAGTTGAATTTATCATATAGAGTATCTTGATTTATCATATGGTATATCTTGATTGAACATCAAAAATGAAAATATTTATTTGGAATGATAAGTATGCTTCCTACCAGAGAAATTCATGGCAGCTAGCATTTTCCTTAATACATTGGGAATAGTTTATTTCATTCAACTCCTCTTACTAGATTGCATTATAAATGGTATGTGGCCAAAAATAGAAATTAGTCAAGAGTGTTTGTTGACAATTGCAGTGCTCAAAGACTATTTGAAGAGGAAAATGATCAAATTAGATTCTGCTTTGAAACTAAACTAAAACAAAACAACAACAAAAGCCTCCACATTTCCAGGAGTATAATTAAAGAAAAACAAATAAAAATATTTTATAACTCTGTGTCATAGGAGGCCTGCATTTGTAGTATAGATACAGTTGGCTAATGACATCAAGACTCTGGAGTAGAGACCTCAGTTTGAAGCATCTTTTGAAGCTGATCCAATCCCTGACCTTTACACCCAAGAGCAAATTACTAACAAGTAAATGCTGCACACTTTTAAATTCTTGTTACCCGCCTTGCTTCTCCCATACCATCCTCTTCATACTTCACTGAGGCAGGAATGACAAGCAACTTTTTTTTTTCTTCTGAAATACCCCTTTCAACATTTTGTGGGTCCTGTACTATTGAAAGAGAAAATTTTCAGTGACTTAGGAACCACATGGTGGAATTTTCTCTGCAAGACCACACATATGAACACATAGTCTTTTTCTTGGGCACAGTCTCATGTTCTACTATGGAAGGCAATCATCATTACCAACAGGGACAAAGGCCTGTGCCTATGTGACACACACATGCTGAGAAGCGTGACTGCCAGGCGTAATCAGAATGGGGACAGACTCTCTGCCTTCATGCAGGTTGCACTTAGAAAGGAGACTGGCAATGAGCTTCCCAGAGCAAATGGCACGGCTGAAGAACAAAGCCAGTACACATTCCAGAGTGCAGCTCTGTTCAACCATGGCGGGCAGGCAGAGCTAAAGAAAGTCTAACACTAAGCTTTCCAAAAAGTTTGAGAGAATTTATTTACTTCTTTGAGGGCTTGTATTTTATTATGTGCCTTGTGTGGATTTCAACACTGAAAAGAAAATCTGTAAAAGCAAAATAAACAAAGGAAACCAAGCATTACTGAAAAGATCTAGTCCCTGGTATCAGGAATATTCCATGTCATACTCCATCAGTGTTCTTTAAACAGACCCATGGTCTGACCAATAATCTCTCCTGTCTCCAGGAACTGTGCTGATGGAGCTTTTGAAGGAACACAGTCCTGCTCTCATTGCTATCAACTTCAAAAGACCCAATCATGTTTGTTTTCCCTTATCAACAAAATTTTATCTTATGAAATATTATCCAGTAGCTTAAATTTAGCTCCCACCAAAGACCTGATAGGGGCTTTCTTTAATGAACATGAGGGGATGACTTACAACTAACACATATGTTATAGTCAGCTTTCAGTATCTGTGAGTTCTTCATCCAAGGATTTAACCAGCCGTGAATAGAAAACATTTGGAAAAAAGTTTTATTTGTACTGAACAATATAAATTTCGGGGGGGGGGAAGAAGAAGCATGACACCCTAAATAATATGGCATAACAACTATTTATATAGTGTTTACATTGTATTAGTTGTAAGGAATCTAGAGATAATTTAAAGTATTTGGGAGGATATACGTAAGTCATAGGCAAAGAGTATGTCATTCTAGATACACAGCCCAAGCATCACATTTTAGTATCCAAGGGACCAAACTCACACAGATACAGAAGGGTGACAGCACTTATACATCTAAAGGGAGAAGTCAATGCCAAATGCAAGAAGATGCTTGCGCTGTAGCTGTACTCAGGAATAAAACTGAAAACTATGATGCATCATGATAAGCTGACTTACCAGTCAAAAGTAAATTCCCTGTCACTTCTCCTAAGAACTAAAACACAAGATAGAAGCTGAATGAAACAACTTCTCAAGTGACTGAGAAGGGCGTGCTTAGGAAACCTTTCTGGTCAGCTTCACTACAAATGCACCTTTACACAAGGAAGATATGCTTACTGGATGTAAATAATACTTCAGGCACTTGGGCTCACTTGGGAGTTAAGTCAGAGTTCAGATGTTTATTTAACTGCGAATTACACAGTGACTTTGTCGGTACCCACAGAACATCTGTGTTCTATAAGCTACATTCAAATGTTTCCTGCTAAAGGCAAATAATGGTGCCTTGTGCACTGCTTAGAGAAAAAAACATAAACTTGATAGATTAAATTCACAATTTTAAGATTTTTTTCACTGTAGACATTTCTTCACCTTCTCCGCTGTCTGGATGCTCATAGAAAAAGAGCTTGAAAGTTATGAAGTAATATACTCAAATGATAGAAAATTTGAAACGATCACACTAAAATTCAATAACTTATTGTATTTATGAATATTTGCTCATGGAGCCACATTTTCTCATATTTAATATGCCTACTTCAATATGCAAACATTTACTAATTGTAAGAATGTTATGAATTTTTAGTTTCAAAATTATTTCACTGATGTCTAGCTCTAAAAGAATCTTTGGAGTCCTTGTTAAAAAATGCTTTCAGATAAGTCAAGTATAGAGTCAAATTAAGACTAAAATTCTACTCTCAAGTGAAAAAATATAGCAGAATTCCAGTATAGAAGAAATTGATGTTTCCATTTTTTTCTTAAATAATGTGTAGTTTAGGTGTGCTGATATTAAATTTTGTATGAATCACTATCTTTCAATTGGGGAGAATTTTGCAATGTACTCTCAGGAAATTAGTTTTAAAATAAAACTTTGGCTTTCACAACACTCTTATGACCAATGCACTCAATTTATTTGTTTTTCTAATGAATTCAACTTATAGCTCAATTAGAATCATCCTAATATTAAATATTATATTTACACTATACTTGGCACTCTAACAACTTTGCTTTAATAATTAATAATTCTGAAATAGAACACACGTGCAAATAGTTTCTTCTTTTATTTTTTTTTTTTTTGAGACAGGGTCTCACTTTGTAGTTCAGGCTCGCCCTGAGCTCACTATGTAGTCCAGGCAAACCTCGAACTCTGCAATCCTCCTGCCTTGGCCTCCTAGGATTACAGGCGTGAGCCACCAGGCCTGGCCACATGTGCAAATAGTGAAATCTATTGCAGTTTTTTTTGTAAGCACACAATATTGGAAAAAGTCCAACCGTTCAGTGTAAGGTATATCTGCATTAATAATATAGTAGAACAGCCACAAAACATTTTTTTTTTTACCAAGTAAAGTATACTGCAAAGCAATATGAGTCTTTCTTAACCAAATAATATATGTGCATGTATGCTTTTTTCTTAAAGAGTGCTAAAGATTAATAGCTCATATTTTCTAGGACTACTATGGGCCATGCAGTGTTCTCAAAGTTTTGTAGGATTTTAACAACATGAATATTAATAATAATGCAATGAGGTAGATATTTTTATCCCCATATCATAGATAAGGAGACTGAGGCAGAGAGAAAGAAAGTAGTTTGTCTGAGGTCACTGAGTTGTGAAGCGGCTACACTGCATTTTGAATTCAGTCGGTCTAGTCTGAACGCTTACCCAGGACCACACTGTTTCTCCAACAGGATTCATACTGTGGATTGTGGCCCCTTCTCTATACTCTGTACAGTAGCATTCCAGATCAGTACTAATGTGTCATTTTTAATACACTGTGTAATTAATATGCTGTGTAGTTTGTAATTAAAAATAAGCATTAAAAATTGTATGTTTGGGGCCAGAGATTTAGCTCAGTGGTTCTGGTGCCTGCCTCGCAAGTGCAAAGTCCTGAGTTTGATCCTGGTAACCACATACCACAGTGCTGGGCGTGGTGGCTCATGCCTGTCATCCCAGCACTCGGGAGGCAGAGACAGGAGGATTGCTGAGTTCGAGGCTTGCCTGGGCTACAGAGTGAGCTCAGAGCCAGCCTGAACTACAAAGGGAGACCCTGTCTCAAAAAAAAAAAAAAAAAGTATATTGTCAGGTGGTATGAACTATGCTCCGGGTGCCACAAAAACATAGCATACACAGTCTTCAAGGAGCCTTTAGCTTGGCTGCAGGAAGAGATGCTTGCAGTGTGTGAAAATGACACACAATGGGGAGGGGATCCTTGCTTTACCATTGCAAACGGCAGGGACAACTTTACAGAACTGAAAGCCAAACTGGACCCTGAAGGAGTTAAAGGTCCAGACGGGGCTGGGGAAGAGGCTGAGTCATGAGACAAATGCAGGGCAGGGGGCGGGGTGGGGGGAAGAGCCAAGTGCTGAGGGCATCAGAATGCCGGAAGGAAGCAGAGCTACTGTCAGAGAAGTGGGGCAGGGTGGGGGGCATCCTACAGGGTGAGATTTGCCACATCCAAAATTCAGACTCTTCTCTAAGCATATGCCAGGTAAATAAATACATGGTTCCCTCAGGGCCTCTGTGAGGATGACAGGTGAGTTAATGGCAAATCACAGCGCGGCAGTGTCCCTCAGGAGGAGCCTGGGCAAAGCCACAGGTAGCTCCCTTTGTATGAGGGCCTATCTGAACTCCTCGAGGCCTGCAATAGATGGGGACACGTGGCCCTAGACAACAAGACAACACCGGGGAAACCGTAAAGTGGTAAATCAGCCCTGGGTGCACGGTTAGAATGACCTAGGGAGGTAGAAAGAAACACAGATCCTAAAGCCCCGCTCAGACCAGTTGTTTGAAGAGCCCTAGGGCAGTGAATCTGAGGCCTGAGTGCGCCTGCAGGGAGTGGTTAGTCCCTGTGGCGGTACTTCTTCTACCACTGAGTTCTTGAAGGCAGTAGTGCGTAAGATGGTGTCTCAGTTCAGAAATATTCCCACTCTTAACCTCCGGCTTTCACTTCCAGCCTCAAGGAAGATCTCCATGTAGGAATTCATCCCCTTACGCCTTCTCCCAGAAACCATTATCTCGGAAGCAGAAAAGCCTTTGTCCTCAGCACTGTGCACATACTGGAGTTCCACAGTGACCTCAAGGAGATAATCACATCGATAATTCAGGAGAACTATTGTATTTTTCTTAGAGATAAAGGATGGCTTTAAGTTTTTTATTCACTAAAAATCTAAAAAATTCTTCCCAAATTGACCCAAACCACAGACTAAACTGAAAGTGTTGAAATTTACAGATGAGAGTTTCTAACTGTCCAAGTCCAAGCCCTTTGAAAGCACCATCCCACACTGAGCCTTGAGCTTGCAACTGAGAATTGATCCACTTGTATAACAAAAATCTTCCCACAAACACACAATTAGTTGGTTTAGTACAGCTGCTAATAGCTCGTGTTTTTGGAGGACTGGGTTCTAATCACTGTCCTACCCACGTTCCAGGGACCTGGAGTTCTGGGAACATGGCAGGCTGTGGGAGGTGACCAGCACAGCCAGGTAGCATGGAGACCTAGCTGGGCTCAGGAGCCCAGGTGACACCAGGTTCTCTCCTGATGACATCTGAAAAACTGTCTTCCCTTCCTGCTCCCTGTGGCACGATGAGGACCAACTGGTAGACCTCACAGAACAGAGGCTTTTGCTCCATTTGAAAGCCCTAGGAAGGGAATGACCAGAAAGAGCAGGAAGGCTGCCTTCAAGGGTGCTAAAAGGGGGTCTGTGCCCGGAGGAAGCAAGCCTGGTACACTCCTGTCTCCTTTGTAATGCAAGAGTCTACTTCCAATATGTCAGGCCATGGTCCCCATGGTGACTTCTCTGGGAAGCTCAAAGGATCTACCTGTAGCTCTTGCTGCATTTAAGGGTGAAAAGCTCAGGCATTAGGAGAAAATGATAAACATATAAAAATAAGCCCCTCTTTCCATGCTCAGAGTTATTTTCTGGCAAGGTCACTTGAATAGCCGAAAGCAGGGAAAAGAGGCGAGGGCACTGTTCCTTTCGCCTCATTTCCCCTGTAGGCTTGTACTTCCGGGCATTATTACCCGGGGCCTTATCATTGTCAGTCAGTCTCCACAAACCAGGTCTTCCGACTCCTGGAGGACAGGAATTTTGTCTTTTTCATCTGAGTGCCTTGAGGTCCTAGAAGCACGTCCGGTTTTACTGAATGAGATCCCTCTCACTGAAGCTCAGCCCTATTCTAGAATGGCTGGACTCACATAACCAAAAATCCAAATCCACAATGGGGAAAAAGCATTTTAAGCTGGGGCTGTAGCTTAGTGGTTAAAAATAATTATTCCCAAGATTTCTTTTGTGTGTGATGTGAAAAGCCAGGGGATTGCTGTACTTCCACCCCACCCAGTAACTTAGCTATAGCCCTCGGCCGCCTTCCCACTGTCTGCGAGCAGCATCTGGAGAGACCACAATGGAGGACCAGAGTGCAGGCCTCTGAAGAACTGGGCTGAAACTTCTCTACAGATCTGTGTGAGGTGCGTCTGAGTCCTGAGACAGACTCAGTTTGCCTTCAGTTTTCACGAGCTGTAAAAGCTCTTTTCACAGCGTGTGAGCAGCATGTGGGATTCACCGCCCCCTGGAATCTGGAGTGTCACACACTGGGGCTGAGTTTCTCAGGGAAGACAGGGCAGTTGTATAACCAATGATAATATTTAGAATTATGCAGCTGTGATAAAGGAAATTGGATTCCATGCTGCAGGGCAGAAACCAATCCCCTCTGGTGGCGAGGAAAGAATTCTCTGTGGCTCTCAGTGTTGTTTCTGGATTAATTTTATGGTTTCTTTCATTTATCTTAATAGGAAGCTGGTTGCCCCAAGGATCACAAACAGATGAAAGTCATGGACTCTGGAGATTTAATTACATGTCCTTGAAGAGATCATGCTTTTGAATTTCATTTGTGTGTTGAAAACTACCAGAGGACAGCTCTTCCTGATGTTACTTCTACTGCCAACAGCTACCACTAAATGAGCACATATTATATGCCTGGAATAAATCCTCACACTAACCCCATGACACTGGTATCATCAACTCTGGTTTACAGATAATGAAAAAGGAGCCTAAAGAAATTCTTCTCTCCCCAAGATAGATGCTTTTTATTTCAAAATGATTATGTATGTACAGGAGAAACCAACAATCCCTTTTTCTTTGTTCCCAAGTGCCCAAAACATTCAAATTGGCCTTTACCACACCTCCGAGCCTTAACAATGAATAATTTATTACTTTTCTCTTAAGTGATCTTGGCTACCATTTTTTGCAAGGCCTTACAAACTCCAGAATTAAGAACTGTCTACCTCATATTTTGACCTCTTATGTTAAGTGAAATGACAAAAATTTAGTTTTCTCATGTTATAACTATTTTGTTGGAGCCAAAGAGCCATATCTGAGATTCTCTAATTCATTCTTTGCTTTTACAGTCAGACCCTGGTACTGGACTGCTTTGAAACTCATGGAACTGGGTTGTTCTCTGATAGAAACATCTTGTCCTGGTGCTGAACATGTGGTACATGACACACAAGCTAACCTTCACTGTATTGGTTGCCTAGTGACTTGGTAAACTTTCTAGCCAGAACAATTTGTTTGCTACTCACCGCCACTCCTAGAACCAATTAACAAGTGATACCGGTATCACTGTAGCCTCAGTATTTTCTCAATTAGCAGAGCGCTTTGCTGGTCATGCCAGCTTGTTGGCTTCAACTGTCATCAAGTCCCAGAGTCTCCTGAATTCAGCAGCCTTTCAATGTGAAAGGAAGCTGCCTAAATAATAATTGACGCATCACAAAATTTATCAGGTGGAGGGATTACCAGCAAGCAGGAGCTTGTTGTTCCAAAAAGAAATATTAGTTTTTCCAAGGACAAATGGGTTCTAAAGACCCCCCTGCCCCTCTTGGAAATGTTAGGGCACAAGGTAGAGAATCATTTGGGAGAGAAGCTGTGGGAAAGGCTGGATTACATCAGTGTTTTTCAGTGTGGGGAAGTACATGGTTCTGGTGGTAGAGAAACTCTTCCTCAGTTTACATAGTAAAGTATATAATAAATGCAGTCATTTCTTCAATTCTTTGGGAGACAGGAAAAGTGAAGACGTATTTCTGTGCTCATGTGTATCCAACACTTGTAACCATTTGCTAATCATCCCACTTTTTTTTTTGCTTTTGAGACAGGGTCTCGTTTTGTAGTTCAGACTGGCCTTGAACTCACTACGTAGCCCAGGAAAACCTCAAACTCAGAGCAATCCTCCTGTCTCTGCTCTGGAGTGTTGGGGTTACAGGTGTGAGCCACCACACCCAGCATTGTGCTCTGTGGTGTCGGGGATTGAACTCAAAACCTTGCGGGTGCCAAGCAGATACTGGAACCACTGAGTTAAATCCCCCGCCCAACTCAGAATTTCATAACACTGTAATTTATTATTTCCTTTAAAAGGAATGGGGCTTCCATTTTTGGTAATGACTCAAAGCATGGTGACAAAAGCATGTTAATTGAAAGAAAAATTTAAGTAAATGAAATGGGGGTGGTATCCACAGTGGAAAATTCTTGATTGGTTCATTGTGGGATAGAGATGCTGGGACTCTCTGAAAATCAAGAGTCAGAATTGTGTTTTAAAAAAATCAATCAAATTATCTCTTGTAGAAAGTGCAGAAAACCAAGGGCATTGGAATGGGTGTTTGTGTACATATAGCCCATGAACGAAGAGACCGAGACGCTTCCTTGTTTTTACCCAACATGTGTTTGGGGACTGCATCTTAGTAGTCAGGTAGCCCATGTCTGGGTTAGTGCCTGATGTGGTAAGTGACTGTGAATGAATGAGGGATGAATGGGTGTTAAAGATGAATGTCACTCAGTTTAAGATCCTCTCTCCAGTGTGCTGCTGCTATGACTTTGGCTGTAACCCTGGATCCTCCTCTTTTACTTGTTTTTTTTTTTTTTTAACCAACAATTTGCCCATTCCACTCAGACTATCTGCCAAAAACTACCCTCTTCCAGAAACCTAGGATAACACCAACGATTTCTTCTGTGGTAAGTTATTGTGGGAAAAGCACATTGAGAATGAAAATAAGTGCTAGTTTTCTAAGAAAATTCAGGACTAAGAAAGAGGCAACAGTTATGTTCACACAGCACAACCAGATAGGTGCTTGATTATCACCCAGTGAATTTATATCATGCTAGTCTGTCCAAACCAACTCATATTTCTGGCATGAAATATCTAGTTTGGCTCATGATCCTGACCAAATCAATAAAAATTGGTGCCCAAACCCTGTTTTATTGTGAGCTGTGCTGGCACAGGCACATTCTTCTTATTTAAAAAAATAGATACTTGAGTACAAATGTAGCCGTTAGGCTTTCTCCCAGCTTCTCTCTGGCAGCCTCTGGAATGCTAATACCCCTTTGAAAGATGGGAATACATGTTTGGAAAGATTGGAATTTCAATTCAAGACAAGAACTAAACTTCCAGGGACTTTGGAGCCCCAATTCACAAACAGAGTTTCAAGTCTGAATATGTAACTTAGATTTTGCAGAGTTTAAATGTGACTTGAAGGCTTGTGGGTGAAGCCTAGTGAGCACTACAGATGATAAAAACATAACTAAATAAATAGGCTAAAGCAAAACAGAACCAGAAACAACAACTATCATAATAAAAACGAAACTGCCCAAACTGCAAAACTATCCACTCAAAAAACAGAAAAAAAAAAAATCCCGAAATGCGACTTTGGTACAATTAAATATATGACATGTTCCTTGCAATCTTTCAAAACAAAATGAAATAACTGAGTGATGATTTCACATCATTTACTAACTGCACAAATCACAGGACATTTGAATTTAGGAGCACTAAGTCTGTGAAACATATTCCCACTGGGAAACACTTTCTGTGGGACCATGACCTGTGAGTTCTTACTATGACGTTCTCATCTGGTGCAGGAAGGCCCAGAACCAGTGCTGTACAATGTGAGCATACCTGCCCGAGAGCGCCTTGGCAATAGCTATTTGTTTAGCCAGCAGTAACATGGTGTTCAGTAGCTAATTCCACCATTATGAGTTAAGTCTGAGCAAGAGATGGCCAATTGTGTTGAGTCAGGCAGCACAAGAAATCCAGAGACAGCCTGATAGAAACTCAAGTTTAGCGGTGCTTTCCCCATAATTTAGTACCGACATCCGAACCTCATTTCCCTTAGTGGGAGCCCCAGGGTTGGACTGGGTGGATAAACATTCCTTGCTTGGCTCACAGTGCTATGAATTGCATCAACATTTAGAATTATGGAAGACCTCTTAACTTGGAGAACTAAACTGTCTTGAAAAAAAAAGTGGGGGAAGATTTGGCTCTTGTTGATACCTGGCAACAACTGGAGCTGATTAGTCTTTTACTTTCCAGGTCCCAATAGTCTCCTTGCTTCCCTTTTGTCCACATTATTCTGCACTGCAATCACTCCTCACTTATCATCACTCTTGTCTCTGCTCCTTCTCCTGTGGAACAGAAATACTTCTCTGTCTCCATGACTCTATCAAACTAGGAAAACAGTGAGCAGCCTGAAAGGGCAGCTTTATATATGTATGTTACCCCCTTGACAACTAGAAGCATTTAAGATCGCTTTTCCATTCCAAAATGATGGGGTCTTACTTTGTTTCCTCTCTAAGCAACACATTCCTCAACACCATCTCCCAATACACACAGAGATACTCCAGGAGTCTATGTAATTTGCAAGAGTTTCCTTCCCCATCTCAACTGAGTCACAACCTCCTCCCACCTTCAGTTTAGAATCACTGTACTCAAAACTGTGAAGGAAATTCTTACTGAATTAGTCTTTCTTTTTTAAAATCATTCTTTCTAATTGATCACAAGTATCTAAATTACTACAAAACTAGTAATAGCACCTTAAAAAGATCCTTGATAAAGCTAGATTATGAACCTGAAGTTTTATGTCTTAATAGAGTCCTGAATTAGAGCTAAGATTCTCTTAATCATCCTGTATGGCAGGACTTCCAATTTGCAATTAGTTGAAATTATAAAAATTCATTCTATATTGGTTGTTTGCATCTTCAAATTTCTTTCTCTTTAATAATAATGTTGTATTGATAATTCCTCCAAATTTTGACCAAAACATTTTAACCATCCAAAGGGATGGAGCTGTAGCATTTTTTTCTGCAAAAATTGATCAATTGTCTTATTTCTTCAATAAAGTTGATTATTAAGTATTACAAACCTCATAGAATTCCACTACAGGATACATGTCAACCACCCTGTCAGTTAGGGGAAGTACCTTTGTTTCTAATTATATCACACAGAGGCTTTATTCTTTCAAAAAGAACACTATTGCCTCTTGGTATAATTAAGAAAGAAGAAACCTCTAAACACCGATTGTGTCCTAGAAGAGAAGAATAACTGAATTCAAGGATCCATTAATTTATGTCCAGGGCAACTTCAGACCTCAGCTAAGATATCTTGCCATTAGGGATGATAACAGGGATTCATTTTTCTCCTAAATAAAATCTCACATGTGGATCCTGACCTATACTTTCAGCAAAGAATTTGTTCTCAAGAAAAGTGGATCACAAAGTGAAAGTGTGCCCTCATGTCAGGACTGAATACAGCTTCTGTGAGCAGAATTGCGCAGACTATGATTACCTGCAGTCAGCAATGGACCGGCCCACTTTCACAAACAAGTACCTCCAATAAACCATTTTCTACATTTACAAGCGATTCATTCTCCAGTTCCAGACTGTATATGTGCAATTACTTGTTTAAGGCCTTAAACAAGTAGAAGCCAGGAGAAATCTGCAAGGCACTAAGCAAAAATCTCATCAAGTTCTGGCCAAGTGACTCTCAGCTCTCTAAAGCAGAGAATGGTCAGAATGTTGGTCATGACCTTTGAATTATACTATGAAGTTCTCATTACACAGAGATCTGGAAAGGAGATTCTAAACATCTTGGAGAACTTCTTGGCAAGACAGGGAAAGATGCTTAGATACAGCTCACATAGCGGTGATAAGGACTGCCTGAGAGGACAGTGAGCCATGGGTAGAAAAGAGGACAGGGTCAGTAATACCTGAGTTCTGGGCTTTAGCTACAAACCCAGAAACCATCTTGCTGGGGCAGTGTCTATGGAAATTCCTTCTCCAAGTCAGAGATGTGCTGTGGGGAAAGAGAAGAGCGGGCAGGAAGGACAGTAACGTTTCTCTGCAACTTCTTGGCTCTGTTTGTATTTGTCAATCACATAGGCAAATGACTTTTAAAACCTTTTCCATGCAAGAGTGGATTGTTATCTTGGTGTCATGGGAAATAGAATCCTATCCTAAAAGCTTCTACTGGTTAAAAATCCAAGTGTCAATGGACAAAATATGTATCAAGGAAAGCTCCCGCCCCTCCCCCCTCTCCCGCCAGTGTGAAAAGCAACAAGGGTGTGTGGGACAACTGAAGGAGGACATGAAATCATGCGGGTTCACCAGAAAAAGAGAAGGTGTTGGTGGCAGCAGAGTTGGTGAGTGTGTTGTGGGCATTACCTCTTGATGAGGCTTCCAAGAAGGCTCCCGCTCAAGTCCTGGTGGCTCTGAGAACAAGCATTCTTGCATCAATAGCTAATAGGCTGTCCAACCAGATGTTATCTGGGTGGGATAAGAGGGTGAGAAAACAGACCTGTTGTACGCTGTTGTCAACTACATCACTGGGGTCAGAGAAGGCTGGTTGTGTGGTGTCTAGCAGGGCACCTCGTTCATGGTGAGGCGGACCAGATTACGTGGTTGTTTAAATCCATTTCCTTTTGTGATTGATAAAATACGAAAGTTATAATCATTCATGCATTACTAAAGCCTCCTTTCCATCATTCTGAAGGGACTTATTTTTTGGCTAGAACAGAGCATGCATCCAGCAGAAACCTAAAGCATTTGCTTTTCTAAGCAATCTTTTGTAATAAGCACACTTTAAAAATGATGAAAAATGTATATGGTACCTGTGACAAGACTGGAGATGATAAGTGGTAAGACCAACATCTGTAACATCCTCATCAAAAGTTCCCCAGGAAAGGAAAAGTACTTGACTTCCCGGTAGCTCATTCTGTATGGTCGGAGGGTAAATCCAAGGATTGTACCTGAAGGGAGGGAGTGGAAGAAAGAAAAACTGAGGTTTTAAAAACTAAATCAACAATCCTAGAAAAATGAGCAAATAATTTGCTAGCACTTACTCATATCTGACAAGAATAAACTTATTCAATCAGCAAATATTTGGGCAGAATTGAGAGCAGGGGGCACATCTGTCTTTGCGGTCATGAACTAGAGGGGTCTGGCTGGATCTAAGGCTTCAAGTAGAACTGACAGAAAAAAAGCGACTGAAAAACTTCTTTGTCTGACTTGAATGCAGTGGAAACAATTTTGATAGGGCTCAATACAGAGGTACAGAGATTAGGGCATAAGGAGGAAATAAATCACATGCTCATGAACAAGGTGATATGGGAAAAAAGGTTCCCTCACAATAACAGATGTAAAAGGAAATGTGATTTTACTTTCTCCAGTTACCCCCCACCCTATGCTCACATTGTTAATGTTTTCACCATCTCCTTGTCTGCACATCGTATTTTCTTCCTTGGTCTACATGGTCCTGACTTCACCTTGGCAACTATGTGGTACAGACTTGTTAGCGGCTGGCAAGAAAAGACTCCAAAGTGAGCAGAGACTCTTTCCCAAAAATTTCCCCTGAAAATTTTGGGCAAAACAGGTGAAAGAGAAAGCAATTTTCTCTTTAGTTTTTCCTCTGTTCCTGGAATTTCAAACCCTATTTTAAGAACGATAACTACATGTGTAAACTAAATTATATGTGAAAACTGTTGACCCATTCAGAAATTAATGAAGATGCTTAGTACATTTACCACTTTTCTTTCTCTAATTCACTTTCGTTGGCCAAGAAAATTTACTTATTCAAATATTCTAAGTCTTGTAAAAAATTTGTTGTTGTGGTTTGGGTCTAGACATCTTCTCAAAGACTCATGAAGTTTCTCTAGAGTGGCTGAATCTAAAGTGTGTGATGCTGGGATTAAGAGTGTGTGATTATGAAATCAGTCCACTGACTGGCTTGGCACCATCCTAAATCCAGTAGCCTAGATAGAGTATTAAGGGGGCAGAGAAAAGCTGCTAAGGTCCCTTGCTTGCTTTGCTACCTTCTGCCCACCATGAACTATTTCTCCTCTACAGTTCCTGTCTGCCATGCCATCCTGCCTTGTAGCCAGTTGACTACGGACTGAAACCTCTACAAACTGAGCTAAATAAACCTTTCATTCTTTAATTTTGGGTTAAAAGAGGTATTTTGTCTCAGCAAGAGACTTACTGTTGTCATACTACTACAACATGATTTCATTAAAGAAAAGTTTGTGTAAGTTATAGAGGAAAGAAAATACCAAGTATTAAGTTGAGAAGAAGCTAGAGGTTGGGGGTAGAGGATAGGGAGGAGGAAAGAAAGCCGGGAAATCACAAGTTTTTCCAAAAGATGCAAGCAGTCCTTTGCAGAAACTGAACTTTCCTAACTTCTTATGAAATAGGCTTTTGCTCTTATGAAATGGGATGCAAAGGTCATTTCCATCAGTGCTGAAACTCCAGTTTTAATTCTTGGGTCTCAGAAACCGTGAAGTATCCATTCTCCAGCTATAAACTGTGATTGCTAAAAAGCACTTGAGTGTATATGACTAAAAAATCCAACTGACTTAAGTTCACAGGGCCTTCAGGAAACACTTTTTGGTTTTTTCCCCAATATAATAGTAATATTGGCTCAAGAGAGAAAAGCTGATTTGGAAAATACAAGAAAGGAGGCAAAGCCTGCCTGTATTGATTCTGCCACTTAAATAGAAAGGAAATTAGTTAATCTTATTGAGTTCTACTATATGCAAGGCATTATTGTTTAGTCTGTGTTTCTGTTTTAATCCTCACAACAACTCCAGGAGATAAGGACTATATTCTCATCAGTTTACTGATGAGAAACCTAATCACTGTGGCCTGAAAACTTGTTTAAGTGGCAGATCTGGTATTTAAACTCAGCCAGTTTCACGCAGACTCCGCAGGAGTCTTTAGAGTTTCAGTGGATTTCTCTCTAGAATGGGCTGTAGTTAACATAAAACAACATCTGCAAACTTGTAAAGGTGATTTCTTTGAGAGCTATAAGCTTTAATATCCCTGCCTCTCTCAAGCTTGGTAAACCTATAATGCACTTTGATTTCCTTATTTGCTTGCTTTATTCAAAAATATTTAACCTTTAATCTTCTTGGAACTCATTGTGGGGTAAGAGATTTACTTCTCATTTTTCAATGGACATTCTTCAGCACAGCTGCATCTACAATACATAGGAATTAATATGAGACTTTGCTACACATGGTTCTTTCGGGCTTGTTCCTCTGGATGCAGAGCCATACAGAGAGAAGAGCTTAGTCTTATAACCCAAACAAATCAATGTTTTCCTTTCATTTTAATGAAATGTAATCTTACTGGAGTTAGTTATGTGATCTTTATTTAAATGTGTTCGAACATTTGCTATTTCACGACAACAAAACATGTACACAACACAAGAAACTCCTTTTGATCATCTGGAGTCTGAACATAGCACTTATCAGCAACTTCTAATATTGCTCAAATGCCAATTTAAGATTGGCTTTGGTTTTACAAATTCATACCTAAACTGGATGCTTGACTTTACAGATGCATTTATTTGCAGGCAGCACTATTTCCAAGGACAGATCAGATCTGGTGAGACAAGGAGGCTGAGTCCTGAATATTGTGATATTTCTTGTGTGTCTTCACACAGCAACTGGCCTCGGCTGCTTTGGAACCTATCTTAGCTTCTTTACAGAATCCATGTTTACTAAAAGCACGTCTTTATATGGAGAGAGCCAAGAGGAAACATGACTTTTCCCAGAGAGGAATAAAGAGGCTTATTGGCAACCATTTAAAAGCACGCATTCAGAGAGAGTGGAGTGTGGGTGCTCCTGACAGAGGGACATCCTGGCACGGAGCTGGGTATATTTATGTGATTTGAAGGGTTTCTTAAAATAGGTGATCTAGACTGTGAGCTCCTACTGTTTGTCAGGTTTACCCATAGGGCAGGTTACCTTAGAATGCAAACCATTTATAGCATCAGTTATTTATAAGGCATGGTGCTAGGTCAAATAATTGAAGAGTAAAGTTGTTTAGTGACAAAAGACTACAGATACATTTTGAGTCATTTTGTCCCTAACTATGCTTTCCTGAGCTTATTACTTCTGGGCTTGCCACAGGAGGCCCATGCTCCTGGGAAAGAGGAGACTGTATTGGGGAAAGGGAGTATTTATTGATTCCTTACTATGTGCTAATGTGAAGTTCAACCCTCATTAGAAGTTTATGAAGTCAATTTTATCAGTCTGTGTGAAAGATGAATGAATTAACTTGCTCAAGCTTACAAGATTAAAGCAACAGCTGATCTGAACAAAGCTCAGTGCTCTTTTTATTATAATTTTAATGCCTCTCAAACACAAATGCAGCCTTGGAGGCTGGGCCTGAGGATAGTTTTCCAAGAAGCCTGGGCTCTAGGTATTCAGCACCATTAACTTGTACATCCTTCATGGTTTTGAGTAATAATCTTGGATCTCCTGCAGATGACCCAGAGCACCCAGCACACTGAAGATTACTTCACAGGTCTATTTATTTTATAGTTTGAGGTAGCATCTTGCTAGGTTGCTAAGTTGCCTAAGATGGGCTCAAACTTGTGATTCTCCTGTCTTAGTCCCCCATGGTACTGGCATTTTAGGTGTCCATCATCATGAGTGGTTTCAAGATCCATGTTCTTGGGCCGGAGGGTTAGCTCAGTGGTTCCAG
>PVIC010027591.1:0-23757 GCA_004025085.1 Thryonomys swinderianus
ACTACAGTCTAGGTTGCAGATTGTTTTCCTGCAATGCTTGAAATACTTCCCCTATACTCTCCTTGCATTGAGTGTTTGTGTTGAAAAGTCTGCTGTGGTCCTAATGGGCTTCCCTTTGTAGTGATTTTCTTCCTTTTTCTCACTGCTTTTCAGTATTTCCTTCTTTTGTTGTGCATCTGGAACCTTGATAATTATATGTCTAGGTGTAGATATTGTTATGTCATGGCCTTTTGCAGTCCTATACGCCTCATTTATCTGTATGCCCTTTTCTCTTACTGTGAAGTTTTCTGTTATCTCTGTCAACATCTTTTTTATATCTTTTACACTGTCTCCTGCTTCCTTAGTGACTCCAATCGGTCTTATATTATTTTTCTTTGAGTCATCTAGAAGCTGTTGAATTGATTTCTCATGGTCCCTTGCTCTTTTCCATAGATTATATGTTTTCTGCTCATTGGCTGCTATGCTGTCCTCTAGGTGTGAGATTCAGTTCTCTGCTTCATTCATCCTCGTTCTCAAGCTTTTTTTCTCCATCACTCCCTGGAGTTCTGCTTGAAGCTGTTTAAAAGGTTCCATTGCTTCTGCTATCTTGGACTCTATCATCTGGCTGTTCTCTTCTTTAATCATGTATTTCAGTGTGGACAGTATCTCTGGTTTGATCACAGAGATGAGTTCTTATTTCCATTTTAATAGATCTACTTTAGTTACTATCTCCAAGAGTCCTGGTGTTTGAGTTTCAGTTTGACTTATTTCCCTTTTCTCTGAATTTCCCTGTGGTGGTGATCTTTTTGTCTTCTTTTTTGTATATTTTCTCCTTTCTATTCTTTTGTTGTTACTAATGGTATTTGTTTGAATTTTTGCCTGATGACAGGGCAATGTTTGTTGCAGGTCTCTTTCTTTCTATTATCTTGGACCCATTGGATATGGCACCTTTCTGAAGTGTCCTCCTTTAATCTGTAATGATCCTTCAGAATTCTCATTTGTAACACATCATGGGAGGAATTTGAGCAGAATAATCACAACATCCTTGTTACCAAAATACAGTCACTGTCAATATCAGCATTTAATACAGTAAATAAAATGAAAAATTTTGTTTATTTCAATTCTGAAGACTTTGAGCTCATGTGTCACCTCTATGTCCATATACCAAAATTTAGAATTAATCAGCAATGTGTCTACAACATGTAGATCCTAAATGTACCTCCAGACCCCTTTGTGGATAAAACTTCACTGGGGAATTAGGGAGGTAGGAGTCAGAAGTTGAGTGAAATAGGGTAAGCAGATTTTTGAAGATCACCTAGACTTGAGTACCTCACATATGCCTGCAAGTAATAGAGGATAAAAGACCTATATCAAACAGTACCAACTGTATGCTGTAAGACCGTTGGAGACTTTGCACACCTTCTTATAATAGTACAGGAGAAGAAATAGGGCAGCCTTAGAGTCTTTTACTTCTGGCTATTGCCTCTGACAGGAAGATAGGAGAGGGTGTGGGGACAAGAGGTCAATAGAGGGATTGAGGTATAGACGGCAAATAGAAGTTAGATTCCCCTGTTTTTTTGTTTGTTTGTTTGTTTGTTTGTTTTTAATCTTGCCTGGTCTCTTGGTGCAGCTCGGGTGTGGAGGAAGGCAGGAAATGGCTCCAGTTCCTCTCCAGCCTTCGTCCTCATAACTCAGGTCCGGGGTGGGGTGGGGGCCTGCCAGCATGCCTCAATGCTCTGCTGTGGGAATGGTGCCCAGGGGTACACGAGTCTCCGCAGTGGAGCAGTGCTGGTCGGCAGGTCTCAGTCCTCTGAGTCAGTAATGGAATGGCGCCCAGGGTACCAGAGTCTCTGGGTTGGATTGGGTAGGTTGGTAGACCTCAGTCCTCTGCTCTGGGAACAGAATGCATACTTTTGATTTTGACAAATTGCTAATAAAATTGTTTAGGAATATTTGACTTAACAATATCTAAAAATTATGTTCCTATTTTATTAAAAATCCTTTGACATATTTATTGCTACTCTTTCTCCAAGTTGTAGTTTTTATGTTTCATGGAAATGTTCTGTTAAAATGGAGACATGTTTATCAATTTCTTTGTTTTTTCTTTTTGTGTTCATTTTAGAAATTCTCACTCCAAATTCATGAATATATTGTATTACATACTCCAGTTTTCATCTTTTTGTTTGAACACACAGTTTTTCCAGCCCTAATTATTGAAAATTTTTCTTCTTTCTTTTTGGATTATGTTGGTCTCTGGCCTTTAAATAGAACCTCAGTTATGTCCTATTTATTTATTTATTTATTTACTATGCACAAGTCTAGATTATACTAATTTAATTATTATTGCTTTATGCTTAGACTTGAAAGTAGGAAGTCCTCATTGCTCTAATTTAAATATTTTTGCTAATTTATTTTCTTTGTATGTTCATTTTAGGAACTTCTTTGAAAATAATGTTAGGATCAGAATCAAATTACCTTTTATTTACTGGTCTATTTGAAGATAAGAAAATCTACACAAAATTGTGTTTCTAATTCACATATATGTGTATGTGCACATATGTGTTAGGTTGTTGGTTGAATTTTTCTATTTTTTTGTAGTTTTCATTGGTCATATTTTATAGTTTATTGGTTTTATCCATGTACATTTTATGCTTTGGTGATACATTTAAAACATTTTATGTCCTTATTAATTGCTTCTATTATGTAACATGCAAGGGAATTTGATCTTATATCTTTCATAGGTGTTAGTTTTGGGATCTTATTTGTGTGTGTGTGTGTGTGTGTGTGTGTGTGTGTGCTTCTTTTTTACATCACTCCTGAGATTTTTCACATAAACAATATTGTGTGCAGCTAAAAGCATTTTTCCTCTTATTTTAAACTATAAATGTTTTATAGTATTTATTGCCTTTACCTGTTAGTTGTGATTTCTAACTCAATAAAAAACGAGTGGTATAAAATGTCTTTACTGCTTTTTTAAATCTTAGGGGAACATTTAGTATTTCACTAAGTGTTAAACTTTGCTGTGCATTTTCGTAATTACCCTTTGATAGGGTAAAGTAATTACCTTCCATTTGCAGTCTTCTGAAGCATTTACATTATGAAAATGTTCAAATGTTGTAGGCTAACTTTTTCTAAATATATTAGCATATGATTGTTTCCTGTTATTCTACTGATTTGTGGGTTACATTGATCAATTTCAAATGTTAAACTAGACTTACACATTCTGATAAGTTCTACATTATGAAATGTATGATAATTTTTCTTCTGAGGTATTTCCCATCTCAGGTTTTCTTATAGTGTAAATTTCTGGATTCAGCCTTTCAGTTGTACTTAAGCAAATTTGGTTCCACTTTCAAATTTGGTTCCAGACACTATGTAAGTTTGCTTAGTGTGTCAGACAGGCTGCTGCTGCACCTGCCATGCCCATCTTCTCTACCCCTGAAATCAGGCAGGTCTGATATAAGATTTTGATGAAAAGCTGTAAATGAGGATTACCTGTGCCATTTCCAAGGCAAGCCATAAAAAAGGTTCATCCTGTTCTCCCTTCAAAGCAGTGACTCAGTTTATTTTCTCTAACTCTTGGTGGACCAAGATTTTTATATATTTAACTTACACAGAAAATAAAAATAATTTATTTGATATATTTAACATACACAGAAAATAAAAGTAATTCTGTAAAATCAGTGAGACTTTGAAGTAATGGGTTACTGCAGTGTAGAACATCCCAATTTGACCAATAGTAATTATGGAAGTTGTAAATACAACATACTTATCATAAAATGAAATTAAAATAGTAATACATTGTATAACTGAGGAGGTTATTTTTAATAACCTAAGGCAGAGATGCATGTTATATAAATATTAATAGTAATATATGAGATAAAAACATAACCATGCAAATAATAGCTTATTTAATTGCCAATAATTGTTAAATTTCATAAATATCATTTATAATACAGTACTAAAGGATTTTTTCTCATAGCAAATTATAATAAATTATTTTTATTTATCTTTGCATTCAACATAGCTCTTGTCAGCTGACTGTATTCTGTTCTATGAATGAAATGGTTCTTATTCTCATTTAGTGATATAAATTTCAGTGGCTTGCAATTCAATGAAGCTCAGTAATTATTTATGGGACTAGCACAGACACAGAAGTTCCTGACAGTAGGCTTCCTTGGTTCTGTTTCACTATACTTAGAAAACGTTTTCTATTTCATTCCCTTTTTTGTTGTCCATAAGCAAAGTTCCTAAAATTCCAGAACTGACCCCTCCAAAAAATAAAAACACAAACTAGAAAGAGAAAACAATAATTAGCACTCTTCCCCTCTGCAATCAGTTCCTTAAAAATATCAGAATTCTTTACACTCAAAACCTCTCCACTAGAATGACCTACTGTGTTCACAAGCAATCCTCTCAACCATGTGGAAATGTTCATGGACTCTTTTTTCTTCTTTTATGGCCTTTACAGGAATTAAACCACTCAACTAGACACCTGAGGAGAATATAAATACTTCTGGCTGATAATTAACTTGGGTTCACTTCTGGTTTTAATTATAGCTCTGATCCACTAATGAGAAAGGAATGGCAACAATTTCAGAAAAGAAAATATCAATGGTAAATACATTTAAAATAGAATGTAAAGTAAAGAAGGTCACTTGGAACTGCCACCATGTTAGGTAAGGAAAGTTCAGACATGGCAAAATAAAATGACTCTCTCTAAACACTCATCTCCAATTTGAAAGTATACATTGCCTCTACTTTTGATTTTGTTAGCCATATTGGTAAAGACACACTGTGATATATGTATTTATATTGTGTCTAACTTTGGGCTGTCAAATGGTGTTGCACTTGCTCATTCATTATTTATCTTTATGTTTACCCCCCAACAAAATGATGGTTGTTTAATTACACTACAAATGAGTTTTGCAGCCAGTTGTATGGCAGATGTTATTTACTACCAGAGCAACTGTGAAAAGACCAGAGCAGCACATCTTAAAAACAAAACTGATGCTTCTCTCATGCATCCCTCTTCTAATCCAGCCACAAACTTTCTACTGTTTTCACAGTGAAAGGATCATTATTGTTAAATATAATAGCAGTCAGAAAGTAAGTTGTCCGTGATTACTAACAGTATAAAAGATATATCTGTACATGTAGATCTTACCTGGAGTATAAACAGGGAACTGTCAGCAAATAATTTAAATCATCATTCATATTTCTGAAAAGTTATATATTAGAGGATTCACTGAGTAGTTGCATGATGGCAGATGGAGAAGAAACTACTATTTTTCCAGTTCATACCATAACTGACAAGTGATCAATCACTGAACTAATTTTTCCCACAAAATTTGTGCATTCTTTAAAAGTAGAGAAAATATTTTTCTCTGAATCATCATGTGTTTTTAGGAAGCACATTCACAATGAACTTGTTCTATGTTTTGCTTTTTTTTTTGCTTTTTGAGACAGGGTCTCGCTTTGTAGTTCAGGCTGGCCCTGAGCTCACTATGGTGCCCAGGCAAGCCACCGTGAACTCAGCAATCCTCCTGTCTCTGCCTCCTGAGTGCTGGGATGTCCGGCATTGTGGTATGCGGTGTTGATTGTTGGCGGGCATGTCTCCACGCTCAGCATTATATGTGGTCACCACCAGGGATCAAACTCACGTCCTTGTGGTTCCGAGGCAGGCGCCAGAACCACTGAGCTAACCCTCCGGCCCTGTTTTGCTTATTTTATTTTTAATCTTATAGAAGTATTTTGCTACACCTAATGCTTATTTCAAGTGAAAGTTCAGGGAAAGTTCTGCTGTGGCCATCACTTATGTGGTATGCTGGGATCAGGCCAATGTTTTTTTGTTGTTGTTGTTTTGTTTTTTTGAGACAGGGTCTCGCTTTGTAGTTCCCACTGGCCCTGAGCTCACTATGTAGTCCAGGCAAACCTCAAACTCAGCAATCCTCCTGCCTCTGCCTCCCAAGTGCTGGGATTACAGGAGTGAGCCACCACGCCCAGCTAGGCCAAGGTTTTTAAGAAGTAGAAAAACATAAGAACTCTTAGAAACTTAAAGCCTAATAATCTAGAAGCTAAATAGGACTAAGTGTAAAATAAACTTTCTATAATTAAATGATTCAAGAAGTGGAGCCCAAAAAGTTAACTCTCACCAATTTAATTTTGTGTACTCCAACAAATTGGAATGATGGAATGATGGCATAGTACAGAAGTATGGCAGCCAAAATGGATCCTCATTTCTTTCAGCCACAATGTCATTCCATTGTAAAACATCAGTCTTTTGATGCTCTTCAGTAGAAGGTAAAATGATTTTTCTAGATGACCCCATATCCCATTCCTGTATAGCACCTGGATAATACAATGAAACAAGTGATTCATATGGCACTAAGGTATACTCCCAAGTCCAGTCCATTATTCATTCTACTCTCAGTTTGCCTCATTCCAAGTACAAAATGAAGGCCTCATTTAGTCAGGAGGCATGGCTACCCAGGGTTCCATCTCTGCTGGTACTTGCAGTGGAAATGTCGTCTCTGAGACATCAGTATCTGCTGAGTTAGTAAAACAGTCTGGCAGGAAAACAGGGTAGTCAACAGTAGAACTGAGTGAAGCTGTTAGATTTTCAAGCATTTATTTTTACATTCCAAAGCAAAATGATGAGAATTTACTTTAGCCAAACTCTTATCTTGGCTTCTTGATTCTTCTTTTATCTTGTGCATCTCTGATCTACATATTACCATCATATGCTAAGGACATAATTTGTCAGGTACTAACTTCTATGGCCTCATGAATGAAACTGGAATTTATGGATCATGTTCTTGTCAAAATAATTTAGGTCTTCAAGATTTTAAATAGGTCACTGTGTTCCTCAGAATGTAACTAACATTAGTTTCATTCCAAAAGATGGTAAAGAATTTTTATGAATTTGTGATCATATCAATATAAAATTTGCAATACATATGATTTTATTTTTGTACTCCTCTTATAGGGTAACATAAATAATAATAAATATGACTAAGTATGCTATGTGTTACATCTTTGAACTGAAGAATAAGCCAGATGCTCTAACTAAATAACTGCTTGAATTTGGGGTTAAGTGGTGAGCTATTTTAGAAATATGGCTGCTATTCTAAAATCAACCAGCAATAAATGCTGGCGAGGCTGTGCAGAGAAAGGAACCCTTCTCCACTGTTGGTGGGATTGCAGACTTGTGTAACCATTGTGGAGATCCGTGTGGAGTTTTCTCAGAAAACTAGGACTAGGGGTCCCATTTGACCCTGCTATCCCCCTGCTAGGAATATACCCAAAAGAATTTTAAAAATCACATTGGAAAGACAGATGCACACCCTTGTTTATAGCAGCTCAGTTCGTGATAGCTCAGTCTTGGAAACAACCAAAATGCCCATCAACTGGAGAGTGGATAAAGAAGATATGCTTTCTTTTTTATTAAATGGAATATTACTCTGCCACAAAGAATGATGAGATTGATGCATTTAGGTGTAAATGGATACACCTAGAGGATATACTAATAAGTGAATTCAATAGATCACAGAGAGGCAAATTCCAGATCTTCTGTTTGAGATGAACACCTATATATGCAAATGAGCTCTAGAAAGTATGACAGCTTTTAGAGTGGGAAATTTGGTGTAGTGATGTAATGAAGGGAAGGAATAAATATGATACAGAAAGAAAATAAAAGAGTATGTATAAAGAGGGTGGGGAGGTGGGGGTGAGTAGGGTTATGGGTAAAAATGAGAATTAACTTGTGTCATATACTGGTACAAATTCCCCAATGTTATACATGATTTTGAGATGTATATAAATTGTACCAATAAAGAATTCAATTTAAAAAAATAAAGAAAGATATGAGCTCTGAATATATGATGGATTTTGTGAAATAGGCAATATTCTAAAGGAAATGAGGTGTGGAGGTAAGTAACAAGGGGAAAGGGAAAATGTGATGGTAATAAAATAGGAAACATATCTTATGTATATGGGGGGTCGGGGTTGTACGTTGGGTAGGGGAATGGGAAAAATGAGAATTAAATAGTGTAATGTACTGGTACATATTCTAAATATTGAGTGTGATCATGATGTGTATATGTGAAGTACCAATGAAGAGATTTTAAAAAATAAATAAACCTACTCTTTTTATCTTTCAACCTTGAACCCGGGATGGATTATTCTTTAAATCTTTCCCATCTTTTATATCTAATCAGCCATCAGGCCCTACTGACCCCTCCTTGAACCTCTGTATTCCATCTCTTTCCCCATTCCATCTCACTCTGGTAATTCCTTCAATAATTATTGCAATAATGTCTTAACATATTTCTCTGCATCAGTCTCACAAACATGCTCACTTATTTAAACTGTATTTTTCAAGGTATCCTTCCTTTTACTTACTAATTGTGGGGAGAAATGTCTTTACAATGAAAATCTCTTTGGATCTGGTATGACCACTTTAATTAAATAATTGAAGATGACACCAACAACTGTGATACCCTGAGAGCTCACGCTTCAGAGTGCATTGAAGTTAAAAAAAAAAAAAAAAACGATCACCTAATCATTTTCTTGCCTGGAGTGTATACTAAAACCTAATCATAAGGAAATAATCCTGTAAGCTTAAAGTGTGAATCCTTCTACAAAACAATCACTTGTTTTCTCAAGAAAGAAAATATCCAGAGAAATTCTAATGATTGTGGTGCCGTCTGATTTCTTTTTCTGTCAAAAAGGGTGCAATTTGCTTTCCCATTTTTGTTCCTTGTTCTTTAAACTATTGAAAATGTATTTGATGTTATGATAGGCAGGGGGTTAAACATCTTCCAAGATGTGCTGGATGTCTGGCACACAATGCCTGTCTCAAAGAAATGTATTAGTGGTGTCTTCTCATGGGCAGAATGTGCTGCAAACGTTACCCACAATGAATGTTCTGTCACAGAAGCGACTGGGCAGGAGCATCTGTTAGAGTCTTTTATGACAGGTTAGTAGATAGACAATGTTACTAGCAAAGCTTTTTTTCTATTATAAAACAACAATCTTGAAGAGAATCAGAGCACTAAAAGCAAGCAAACAGCTTGCTTTATCTAAGATGCCACCTTTTCTGCAGCCAAGAAATCACCGATCTGATGTTAAATTCCCACTATTCATCTTTCCTCTGCTGTGCAGGTGGCAACTATTCTGTGTTCCAGTTCAGCTCCCCAAGGTTACAGTTGCAAACTCGGGTAATGGTTGTGTTTATTCTCTGCCAGGCTGAAACTCTTCAGGGTAAAGTTTTTCCTTCTTCATCTTTTTACTTTCTGTTGATGTTCATTGAAAATCTCTTCTGGAACATATATGCCTCTCTTAACCTTCTCTAGTATCTGTGTTGTATATTAAATTTAGTGCTACAGTATTTTGTTGGTTTTTAAAATTAACTTTCTTGGTACACTTTGGTTATGCATAATGAACAGATTCACTGTAGGGAATTTGTACCTGTACATGATAGAATTCGACTTTTTCCCCCACCTTCATCCCTCTTCGTTTCACCCCATCTTCCTCTAACTGGTGGAGACATAGCCAACTTTAAAGCTGCTTTCTGTGAATCCAGTGCCTTTTCTGTTGTTGCTAATGAAAAAATATTCATTATAATCTTGATATCAAGCAGATTACTCACTGAGAATCAAAAGTTTGCTTTTTAATTTAAATTTTCAACCACAGGGACAATATTAATCCTACATTTACTATTTTGTGTGCCTTCCTGCTACTGATTTCAGGGAGCCCAGCCTCTGCAGTTTCTGGGAGTATCTAAATTGTGTCGCATAGTTATTCTTAAACCCTGTGCTAAAATGATGAGCACAAGTCTTCTATGGTTTTGACCTCTCTAAGAAGCATTAACTGCTCTCATCTCTGCAACACTCCTAGGACTTAGATGTGTTAGAAACCCATAGGTCTCAAAGTAATGCCGGTATATTAATTGGCATCCCAGTGAACTAAAGTCAATACATAATATATACTTTCTTCTTTTACCTCTATCATTACTAATCCTCCACTACTGTGACAAGCTTAGCACTGTGTTAGAACTGAAAAAAAGAATAATTACCAAGAATTGTATAGCCATAATTTCCTTCATTGAATCTATCATGGAAAAATATATTAAATGATTACAGGCTCAATGCATGCCATGATTGAAGAATATCAGGGTGTAATGGAAGTAAAGACTCAGGTATTAAACCAAGACCAAGGTCCCAAGAGAGCCTCTATGAAGGAAGTTAGAACTTACAGATGAGTCAAATTTGTCTTGGTGAAGAAGAAACAGTCAAGGATTCCAAGTAGAATGCAGTATAAATTCAAGCTGTCACCATAACTGCATGCATATAAATTGCTTTTCAATACACTGAAATATATTTACCAATATCTTATAGAAAGTCTAATATTCTTTCAAATTTTATCTTGCTTACAAAGAAAAAGTTATAAAATGTACATCTGTAAATCTATCATCTATTTGTAAGCTGAATCTGTCAATTACTGAATATGATGTTATAATTTCTGCTTATAATGGTAGAATTGTCCTTGCACACTTAGTTTTATATGTTTTAAGCTATGTTAAAATATGTATTCAGATTTCAATGTTTGTTATCATTGTGAAATTTTAGTGTTTAGCAATAGATTTTGTTTTCCCTAATAGCTCTATTAAGCTTTATTTCATTTTTGTGCCTTTGTATTTCAAATGCACTTTTTTTTTTTGAGACAGGGTCTCACTTTGTAGCTCAGGCTGGCCCTGAGCTCACTATTTAGCCCAGGCAAGCATTGAACTTAGTATTCCTCCTGTCTCTGCTTTCCCAGTGCTGGGATGACAGGGCTGAGCTACCACACCTGGCACTGTGGTATGTGGTACTGATTGCTGGTGGGCATGAGTCACCATGCCCAGTATTGTATGTGGTTTACTGAAGATCAAACCAGGGACCTTGTGCTTGCTAGGTAGGTGCTGGAACAACTAGGCTAAATATCCAGCCCCAATGCACCTACTTTTCAGGAGTAATCTGTCATATTACTTTTGAAATCATCTGGAAAATAATTATTATTTCATAGTTTAATTTTACTACTGATGTGTTACTCAAGGCTTTTTGTTGTGCCACCTTTTTATTTGACCTTTTCCTTTTTTTACTTAATTTTTTTCACATTTTTACTCTATGTTTTATTGTCATCGATAACCTCACATTTAGTGTAATTACATGGTATGTTGACTTTAGATTCATCATATCTATTTAGTTTAATAAAATAGATATGTGTTTAGTGCATAGATATGTGTTTAGTGCATATTAAGAACCTATGGAATTATTAGGACAACACAGTTCTTTAAAATGGATAGCCATTTTTCATAGACTGATATTGTTAAGTATTTTAATTTTTACTTCTATAGAATTAAATATTTATGACCCTATTACTATAATCTTATGTGGTCATTTGTTAGCTGTATCAACATTTTTATCACTCTCTGCTCACTTCCTCTTTGTATTTATAATCTGAGAAATTTTTCATCTTAAATTTATTTCTCAACAGGTAAAAATTCTTAATGTCGAGTGTGGTCATAATGCACATCTTTGATATAAATGAGTTATAGAATGTCTGATATATTTTGTAAAATAGCAATTTTCAAAGGGAATATGGTGGGGGAATGTAATGAAGGGAAAGAATAAATATGATTTGGAGAGAAAAAGAAATAGTATGTGTATAAGGGTGGGAGGTTGTGGGTGGGTAGAGATATGGGTAAAAATGAGAATTAACTTCTATCATATACTGGTACAAATTCCCCAATGTTGAGTGTGATTGTGAGCTGCATATAAAATGTACCAATATAGAATTCAATTTAAAAAGTCATTTTTCATAATTTTTGTTACTATTTCTCTTAAAAGTCACAATTTTTAGGGCCAGAGATTCAGCTCAGTGGTTCCAGCACCTGCCTCGCAAGCACAAGGCCCTGAGTTCGATCCCAGAAACCACATAGAATTCTGGGTGAGGTAACTCATGCCCACCAGCCATCAATAGCACATACCACAGTGATGGGCGTGTTGGCTCGCCCCTGTAATACGAGCACTCGGGAGGCAGAGGCAGGAGGATTGCTGAGTTCCAGGCTTGCCTGGGCTACATAGTGAGCTCAGGGCCAGCATAAACTAAAAAGCGATACCTTGTCTCAAGAAACAAAGTCACAATTTCTATATTTAAAAAAGTCCATTTTTGTCCTTATTCTTTACCATGTTACTTACATAATTATGTAATTCTAAAGTTGAGAGTAATCTGATCTCAGCACACTCAAAACATTATTCTTTTAAGCTGAAATGAAATAACAGGTATGATATGTATGCTCCATAAATCCCCTTTATCACTTATGTTCTCTTGGCTTACTGTTGTTGGTCTAGGCAGGGATTTCTTCTCCTTTACTCTGGTGGGAATATAGTAGACTATCTCAACCTGAGATGTTGTTTTGCAATAATCCTAGAAAAGTCACAGCCATTCTCACTTCAAATCTGACATATGCTAATCTCACCACATCATATATATTTTGTCAACTCAACTTCATAGGTTCCCTTGGCTGTATACTGGAAAATTTTCCACAGATGCCATTTCATCTTAGAAATGTTCTTAATTTTGACAAGTTACTCATTATTTTTTTAATCTTTCTACCACTTCTTGGTCATCTTATTCAAGATCTATCTTATTTCTTTTGGATTATAAAATATATGTATTTCATTCCTGATAATACCATCATAAAAAGTACTGGAGGTAAGATTTTGGCTTATCTCAGGCTCAGGGAACTTTTTCTCTTCTGTAGTGAACTGATTTGCATTATTCATGGATTATATAACTGTGACTTAAACTATTTGGAAAGTTTATTTGTGAGCCTAAAACATATTTCCATAGCCCTTTCACAGTCTTAAGTCAAGGCACATAGTATGGCAAAATTTTGGAGTCAGCTGACATGTGACTTCCTAGCTGTTGTCAAACCAGGTGATGGCCTGGCTCGTTTTGATTCTCATACTATAAATAAACATCTTGACATATTATTTAATGTCATGTATTTACCCCCTGATTTTTTGCTCTTTTCCTTTTTCTGGTAATTTTCATTTGAAAATGGATTCCAGCCATAATGTTAAAGTGGTGTCTAATGTTCTTAAAGGAATAAAATAAAAATAAAAAAAAAGATTTGGGCTTGATGTATAGAGAATGTATTAGAGGAGCTAAATTTGGGCCAGAGTTCTAGACCTGTTGGCCATGAGTTCGACATTAATGACTAACAGTATTTATAAAATAAAATAACTTTAAAATCAATGTACTAAGTAGTTGATGAAGACTTCATGACAGAAGTCTGAAGCAATCTAACTCAGTTTTCACATAGAAGCAATGGTTCCACTCAGTATATGCTAACTCATTGTTACTTAAAGAACACCACTAGTGTTGGAAGGGAACTGATTATACTTACTTTTTTTTCCCTTATTTTTATTTTCTCATAAGTTCATGCTAATTGAATTTTATGTGTTGAATTATTCTATGACTAGAATATTATTCTATGAATAGCACTTATCTCCAAAAAATATTTATTTAGCATTTTCTTTATTGGTTGCCTGGAAGGCACACAATCCAGGATGGCTTTAAATAAAGCATTCTGCTTTGGATAGTATCACCATTTCCAGCTCTTTCAGGCCACACAACCTTGTGAAGAATTATTTATGGTTACAGATTCTCAATAGAGGCTTTTCCTTCTAGTGTGCATCAGGGTGGGCAACTTAGCCATTTCTGACATTTCCTGTAGCACACTGAAGATCCAACATTTATATGGAAGCCTGCTATTCTCTTTCCAGGATGGCCCTGGGGTTTATGTATCTCCTACAGTTTTCAAAGTTGTCAAAATTGAAATTCAAAGTTATCAGTCTTGGTAGATTTCCTGAAGAACATTTTGACTTTGGTACATGTTTTTTTTTCCCAGAATTTTCATTTTTTATTCATTCAAAGAAATTCCTTTAGATGTGTTAATATGTCAAAAATAAGGGACTAGGTGCCAGGGATTTAGCTCAGTGGTTCTGGCACCTGATTTGCAAATGCAGGGTCCCAAGTTTGATCCCCAGTAATCATACCACAATACCAGGTATGGTGATTAACACCCAGCAGCAATCAATACAAACACACCACAGTGCTGCACATGGTGGCTCCTGCCATAATTGCAACACTCAGTAGGCAGAAGAAGGAGGACTGTTGTGAATTTGAGGTTGGCCTGGGACACATAGTAAGCTCAGGGACAGCCTGACCTACAAAGCAAGAACCTGAAAAACAAGCAAAACAGGTACTAATACTTGTTTTTTTGTTTTGTTTTGTTTTGTTTTGTTTTGTATTGTTTTGTGAGACAGGGCCTCACTTTGTAGTTCAGGCTGGCTCTGAGCTCACTATGTAGTCCAGGCAAGCCTCGAATTCAGCAATTCTCCTGTCTCTGCCTCCCAAGTGCTGGGATTACAGGCATGAGCTACCACGCCTGGCCAGGTACTAATACTTTTAAAGAGATTATATTTTGGGCTTCTTATTTGTATTCTTCAATATGCTGGAGACAGAATTCCTCTTTTCTGTAATGTTTAGAACATTTTCTACAGTGTTTGTATGTACCTTAATGTAAAAAGAATGGTTAGCAGGGAGTAAGGTGATTTTTGTAGCTCTATGACCCAAGTCAGTGGCTATAGCCCTTTGATCTACATGATACATTTCTTTAAAATGGGATAACTATAACATGTGATTTGTTATGACTTATCAGATAAGCTAATGCATATGAAAACATATAATATTGCTAAATCTTTGAACATTAATTGAAAGAAAGAAAATGTGTGAAGTTCCAAAGACTTAAAGCAAGAAGTATCTGACTTTTGAATGATTTGAAAAAAGTTTAAAGAATAAAGCAAATTGCATGTGTTTATTTCAAATAATTTGGATAAGCATTTTACTTGCTTTAAAAAATGTGCAGGCAATTACAAATTTCATCATTTACTTCTACTGCTAAAATAAAGATAATTATTAATATTTTGTTACTCAAATTATAAGAATATTCATAATAATTAAACTTTAGTAACACTGAGCTGGATGCCATAGTAACTCAGATTTTTGTTAACAGTAGCAATAATCATTAAAATAAAGTGTTCATTGGGCCAGAAATTTAGCTCAGTGGTTCTGGCACCTACCTCACAAGCTCAAGTTACTGAGTTCTATCCCTGGTAACCACATACAATGCTGGGCATGGAGACTCATGCCCACCAGCAATCAGTACCACATACCACAGTGCCAGGCATGGTGGCTCACACCTGTAATCCCAGCACTCGGGAGGCAGAGGCAGGAAGATTGATAAGTTTGAGGTTTGTCTGGGCCACATAGTGAGCTCAGAGCCAGCCTGAACACAAAGCAAGACCCTGTCTCAATAAATAAATAAATAAATAAATAAATAAATAAATAAATAAATAAATAAAAGTGTTAATTGAACTAACAACAGTAATATTAATAAGTGAATGTCAATACCAATTGCACTCATTATTTAGAAAGAATAAATGTTACCCTATTATACTGTATTAAGTTGTAGTAACTTTAGATATAAATATGTATAATATCATAAGCACAAAATAAATTTATTCCAGACCAATATTACTACCTTCTAAAAGTTTCTCGAAATTATAGATGATTTAGAAATGCAAACCTTTATCATGTTTTTAAGAACTATTAGAGACATGATAGCTATGCCAGGGGGACAGGAAAGGCAGCAGTCATTTGTTAACCCTAAGAGTTAAAATAGTGCACACAATTTCTTATTTTTCTTTGCTAAAAAGCCAGGCATATGACCAAATTCAACTGTCCAGGAATCTGTGGATTTTTGTCTACTTTTATACACCAGAAGAAAAAAACAAGTATCTTTTTGGGGAACAGATGATATTTCTTGCAAATAGTAAATATATTATTTAGAGTTAAATTCTCTTTCAGTCTAATACTTGAAGTAGTGTTTTCTAGATAGACTAAATTTAAAACTAGTGTAGAGTGGACATTAATTATTAGGTAGTAAAGCAAAGAGGGTAAAATAAATGCTATACATTTTACTTAAATTTCTCTGCAAGTAGTAATTGAATAATAATTTATAGAATTTATGCCTTACAATTAAGTTTGCTGAATGATGTTTATCTTTCAGCTCAAAATAAAGGTTCTGAGTCCAAGTATTAAGAAATTACTTTTGTAAATAATGATAAGCTTTTAACAAAAACTTGCTTCATTGACAGAGTTGCCTGATTCAAGGTATGTGGAAATAAAATAGATGAAATGGCTTTAATAGTTGGCAACAGAGGCCTAACTAAAAGTCCATTTAAATCAGTTATCAAGTACATTTCTTGAGCACAATTATTCCTAGAAGCTAAGAAATGCAGTGTGACAGTTTAAGGAATACATTTTAATGATAGCATGTCGTTTTTTCAGGGATTTCTGAAATGACTAAGAAGCAAGTTAATAAGATGATTAGAAGGAAGACTCAATATGACAAAACTACAAAGCATTTTTCTCATGTTATTCCCCTGAGATATGTGGGTGGCAAATACTATCTCTGTTTTGTAGATTGAAAAATGAAATAGTTTATGCACACTGAGACATTTCAGTGACACTCTCATCTGTAAGTAGGAGTAGAGTTTCCCTTTATAGATCTCTAATAGTTAACTCAGCTGTAGACTCCTGTGATATTTCTGGATAACAACACATCTAAAGGTGTTGAGATAATCTAGGTTTCACTCTGTCTTTCATAAATGTTTTAGGTATAAAAATATTAGAAAAATGACAATATGACTTGTAACTAAAGAAACCATGTAAGATTTAGATTCTTTTTTTAATGAATTCTTTTTTGTTACATTTCATATACAGTTCCCAATCACAGTCAACACTGGGGAATTTGTATCAATATATGACAGAAGTTAATTCTCATTTTTACTGATATCGCTACCCAGCCACAACCCCTCTATTATACACATGCTATTTTCTTTTCCAAATCATACCAATTCCTTCCTCTCATATGTTTCCCCACGACATTCCCTTAGACTACATTCTATTTTACAAAATCTATCATGCATTCTAATACTCATTTATGTCTCATGCCAGATAAAAGATATGGTATTTACATATGTGTGATCTATTTATTTCACTTATAAGTGTGTGCTCAAGGTGTATCTATTTGCACATAAATGTATGAAACGTCATTCTTTAGGGAAGAGTACCCCATTTTATTAAAAAATGATCACATTTTCTTTATCCAGTCTCCAGTTGATGAGGATCAGGGTTGTTTCCAAGACTGGACTATCACAAAATGAGCTGCTATGAACATGGGTGTACATATGACTTTAAAATATTATTCCTTTAATTCCTTTGGGTATATTCCTAGCAGGGGAATGACAGTGTCAAATGGGACCTCTAATCCTAGTTTTCTGAGAAATCTCCAGACAAATCTCCACAATGGTTGTACAAGTCTACATTCCAATCAACAGTGGAGAAGAGTTCCTTTCTCTGCACAGCCTCGCCAGCATTTATTGCTGGTTGATTTTAGAATAGCAGCCATATTTTGTGAAGTGAGATAAAATCTCAGTGTTGTTTTCATCTGCATCTCTTGAATGACCAGTGATGTTGAACATTTCTTCATATACTTCTTGGAAGCTTTGTCTTCTGCCTCTGAGAAGTGTCTGTTCATTTCAGATGCCCATTTTTGAATTGGGTCTTTAAACTTGGGGGGCTGATTTGTTTAAGTTCTGTATATATTCAAGATAGTGGCCCTTTGACAAACAGCTAGTATTTTTTTTTCTCATGTTGTTGGTTGTCTTTTAGCAGTGCCAGTGGTTTTTCTTGCCCTGCAGAAGCTTTTAAGGAGGACAAGATCACATTTGTTTAATCTTTCTGCCAATTCTCATGCTATAGAGGTTTTGTTCATAACGTTTCTGCCTAAGCCAATATGTTCAAAAGTTTTACCTAACCTGTTTTGCAGGAGGTTTATTTTTTTTCTCTTTTAATGTTTAAGTCTCAAATCCATTGTGATTTTAGTTTAGTACACGGTGAAAGAGACAGGTCTAGCTTTAGTTTTTCACAAGTTAAAGCCCAGTTTTTCCAGCACCATTTGATAAAGAGGGTGTCTTTCCTTCATTGAGGATGTTTGGCTCCTTTGTCAAAGGTAAGGTGGTTTAGTGCATCTGGAGTTGTTTCTGGATATTTTAATCTATTCCACTAGTCCTCAGGTCTTTTAGTTTGTCAGTGCCATGTAGTTTTTATCACAGTGGTTTATAGTACAGTTTTAAATTGGGGATTGTATTACTCCCTGCTATGTCCTGGTTGCTTAGAATTGCTTTTGCTATTCCAAGTCTCTTGTGGTTCCAGATGAGTTTGTGGATGATTTTCTCTAGCTCTGTGATCCAGTGAAGGGATTTCAATTGGAATCACATTTAATCTGTATAGCAGTTGTGGGAGTATAGCCATTTTGAAAATGTTGGTTCTCTCTGCTCAGGAATAAGGGATGTCTTTCGATTTTCGGATATCCTCTTCTATCTCCTTTTTCAGTCCTGAAGTATTCAGAGTAAAGGTTTTTCACCTCCTTTGTTAGATTGATTCATAAATATTTCATTTTTCTCAGTGCTATTGTGAAAGGGGTTGACTCCCCAATTTCACTTTCAGTAAGTTTGTTGTTGTTTATACAAAGGCTGTTGATTTTTGAGCATTGACTTTTTATCCAGCTACACCACTAAATTTGGCAATTAAAAGTAGAATCTTTTGGTTGAGTTTTTAGGATGCTCTATATAGAGAATCATATCATTGGCAAATAATAACAGCTTAAATTCTTCCTTACTTATTTTTATTCCTTTTATTTCTTTGTCTTGCCTAATTGCTGTGGCTAGTGTTTCCAGTACTATACTGAACAAGAGTGGTGACAGGACACATCCTTGTCATGTTCCTGATTTTAGTGTAAATGTTTCAGTTTTTGCCCATTTAGTATGATACTAGTTGTTGGTTTCTCGTAAATAGATACAGATAAAGTCCATCTGTTAAGGTAAAGTGCATTTATTCTGATTCTCTGTAGGGTTTTGATCATGAATGTGTGTTGGATTTTTGTCAAATGCTTTTTCTGCATCTATTGAGATAAACATACGGTTTTTGTCTTGAGTCTGTTAATATAGCATATTAGATTTGTTGATTTACATATGCTAAACCAGCCTTGCATCCCTGGGATAAATCCAACTTGATTGAGGTGTATGATTTTCTTGCCAACTCTCTGTATTCAGTTTGCCAATATATTATTGAGGATATTTGCCTCAATGTTAAATAGAGAAATTGGCCTATAGTTTTCTTTTTTGGTTGGGTCTTTCACTCCCTTTGGAATCCAGGTAATGGGTGGCTTCAAGGAATGATTTTGGGAGTACTGCTTCTCTTTTGATTTCATTAAAGACTTTGCAAAGTAGTGGCATTAACTCTTCTTTAAAAGTTTTGTAGAATTCTGAAGTGAAGCCATCAGGACTAGGGCTTTTCTTTGTTGGTAGTTTTTTTTTATATAACATTTTCAATTTCACAGATCAATATTAGGTAGTTAGTATTTGTATATTGCCTTCCTTCAGCTTTGGAAATTCATATGTGTCTATGAATTTATCCATTTCTTCTAGATTTTCCAACATTTTGGAGTACAAATTTTCAAAATATGTGTTTATTATCTTTGAACTTTCAACAGATCTGGGTGACTTCCCCATTTTCATTCCTAATAGCTTTTTCCTTCCTTTGATCGATAAGGATGGCTAAGGGTCTGTTGATTTTATTTATCCTTTACAAGAACCAAATCTTCAGTTCATTGATTTTTTTGTGTTGTTCTCTGTCTCCATTGCATTAATTTCTGCTCTGACCCTTATAATTTCCTTCCTAGTACAAGCTTTGTTTTGTCTTGCTTCTCTTTTTCTAATAGTAAGAGGTTCATCATTAGATTGTTTATTAGGTTTGCTCTATTTTCCAAATATAGGCATTCACTGCTATGAATTTTCCTAGTAGGTCTGCTTTCATTGTGTCCCTTAAATTGCTGTATATTGTACAGGGGCTATCATTTAGTTTTAGAAACTGTTCAATTTCTTCATTAGTTTCTTTTGTGGCCAACTGGTTGGTCAACAGAATATTGTTCAATTTCCATGTGTTTGTAAGGATCTTTTCCCAGTTCATGGCTCTTTTTTTTTTCTTACTTTGCCCCTTTTCTATTCAGTTTTGCGTTTGCCCCATTAAGTTCACCTTTTGGATCTTGTGGGTATGGAATTTTCTTTCTTTCTTTTTTCTCAAGATGTTCATTAGAATATTTTGTAGTTCAGGTTTCATATTTGTGATGTTTTTCAGATGTTCGTTGTCATGGAAGTATCTTATTTCCCTGTCTATTCTGAAAGACAGTTTTGCAAGATATATCAGTCTAGGTTGGAGGTTATTTTCTTGCAATTCTTTAAACACTTCCCTCCAGACTTTCCTTACATTGAGTGTTTGTGTTGAAAAGTCTGCTGTGATCCTAATGGCCTTCTCTTTGTAATTGATTTTCTTCCTTTCTTTCACTGCTTTCAGTATTTAATTCTTTTGTTGTGCATCTGGAACCTTGATAATTATATGTCTAGGTGCAGATATTTTTATGTCAAGGCCTTTTGGAGTCCTATAAGGCCTCATTTATCTGAATGGTCAATTATTTTTCCATGGAGTTTTCTGCCATTATCTCTGACAAGTTTTTTTTTTTTTTTATGTCTTTTTCACTGTCTTCTGCTTCTTCAGTGACTCCAATCAGTCTTATATTATTTTCCTTTGGATCATCTAGAAGCTGTTGGATTGACTTCTCATGGTCCCTTGCCCTTTTCCATAGATTCTGTCTTTCCTGTTCATTGGCTTCTATCCTTCCCTCTAAGTCTGAAATTCTGTTCTCTGCTTTGTTCATCCTACTTCACAAATATTATTGTCCTTCTTCATCTCCTAGAGCTCTCTTTGAAGCTGTTTAAAAGGTTCCATTGCTTTTGCTATCTTAAATTCTATCAACTTGCTGATTTCTTTAATGAAGTCCTTTACTGTGGACAGTGTCTCTGTTTTCATTTCATAAATGAGTTCTGATTTCCATTTTACTTGATTTACTTTTGTTACCATCTCAAAGAGTCTGGGTGTTTGAATTTCAGTTTGTTCTACTTCACTTTTCCCTGAATTTCCCTGAGGTGGTGATCTTTGTGTCTTGTTCTTTGAATATTTTCTCATTTCTACTCCTTTGTTGTTAGTAATGTTATTTGTTTAATTCCATGCCTAGTATCAGGGCAATGTTTGCTGCAAGTCTCTTTCTTTCTATTATTCAGGACCCTTTGGAAGTGGCACCTTCCTTGATTGTGCTCCTTGAATTTGTAATGATTCTTGAGAGTTCTCAATTCTCAATAGGAACCACTTATGTGACTATAAAGTTTTAACAATATAAAAGGAATTATGGCAATAAATACTTATAAATGGCAATTTTAAAACACATTAATTAAAACAGAATTAGATCATATGTTTTAACCTTCATATCCTTCTGGAGCAATTATCAACATGTGTCTTAAGAAGTGATGCAATTTAGTATAATGCTTTTGGGGGTTGTGTGTTTTAGGATACTGACACATTTTCATAATAAATTAAGTATTTTTTCATATATAGTAGTAGTTGTCAAAATAAAAATTTTCCAGAAACATACTAAATACTTAGCCCTAAATATTGCCTTCATTTTAAGGCCAATAATTACCAAGTAAGTTGCTTTCAGTTCTAAAAAAAATCATTAAAATTTAATTTTCTAGGATCTAATACTGTTTTTCCAAGTAATATTTCTTTTCATCTGTGACTTTTTAAAGGTGAACACCAAGTACTGT
This sequence comes from Thryonomys swinderianus, assembly GCA_004025085.1. Classification (NCBI taxonomy): domain Eukaryota; kingdom Metazoa; phylum Chordata; class Mammalia; order Rodentia; family Thryonomyidae; genus Thryonomys; species Thryonomys swinderianus. Next base: position 21,876 of record PVIC010027591.1, read on the forward strand.
ATGATTTATGTTGTTCAAATACTGCATATCCTACTTGCATCTAATTAGAAACATCTTTGTATTATATATTTGTACTAATTTCATAATCTCTGTTGAAAAGATATAACAGGAAAGGAAGAAGGGAAAAAAGAAGGAAAGAGAAACTGAGAAAAAAGAAGGAAAGAAAAAAGGAAGGAGAAAATGGCATGCTTCAAGCACTACTTTAAAACCTGATTAATTAAATAATTGTATATGAGTCTCATTGAATCTGTATTTCTACACATTTTCCTCTTAGTATAGCTGACCAAGAGACACTATAGTGACCTCTACAACCTATCAAAATATGTTATGTAATTTGCTAAACAATTATCTACTACTATAAATTATATGGTCAAAGTGAGAATATGTATTTGAAGTAATCAATCATCTCAATGGAAACACTTTAAAGCTTGAAATACAAACTTTATACCTCAATATTAATAAAATTATTTCAAATATTCTATTTTCTAAAGTGCTTCTTAGAAACTGAAACTTTCATTTGTAAAAATTCTGATATATTTTAACTATTCAAGAGAGAACATTACCAATAACATTGCTGAAAAAGCCTAGTAATATTTGAGCAGAACATGTTTCATTGTAGATACTAAATTTATACACACAAAAACACTTTTAACTTTCATCTCTCAGTTAAAATTATTCTTAGAAGATTTGAAGTTTTCCTTCATGGAGATTCTGATACATTTTAGCTATTCAAAAGCAAATATTACCAGTGATATTACTGGAAAAGCATAGTACTATTTGGGCAGAATGTTTCATGATAGTAAGTTTATACATGATTACAATACAAAAAAAACATTTTTAACTTTCATCTCTGAGTTTAGTGAAGTGGAAACCTGCAATTTTTTGTGTCATTGCATAGTAGCTTTTCTGGCTCTGGAGAAGGTTTTCCATAAAATAGGCTCTATAGCTGTAAGGTAAAATATAAACAGGTTGTGAAACCCTAGACAAATAAGCCATCATGTTCTCTGTGAGCGGCTGAAGTTTTAGAAGGCATTTCTTCTGAACCCTGAGTTTTTATGCATATAAATATTAATGTTCATGAATTCCCTGCAATTTGTTATTTTAAAATACACCATTGTTCCAATAGGAAGGTATTATTTACAGCAGGAAAGTTTATTCTCAGATTTAAAAGCATCAGTGTATTAATTATAAATAATGTATTTCTTTTAAAATTCAAATATATTTTAATTTTTTTTCTACTTGAGGAAGCAAATAGCTTAAATATAGTATGTATGTGCACAGATTCTTCAAATAGAGAAGAAATTACAAGTGTTATCAAGATTTATTTGTCATAGATATAATAGTGAAATATTTCAATATAAACTGTGGTGCTACAAGTGCTAAAGTAGTGAAAATTTATCCAACTCATGTACATGGCAACAACTTTCTTTTTTTCATGGATATTAGCTGAGTTATATGAAATAAACATAAACACAAGATGCAAACAAATAGGGGATTTTGGGTAGTTATGATAGCAGTGTCATAGTTTCTTAATATTCTTATTTGCCTAGATAGAAACAGACCCAGCAATTAAGCAGAATGCCATAATTCATAACTAGTTTTTATTGAAACTCAGTTAGGAGGCAAACCCACCAACCTCAAAATATAAGTAAAATGAAAAAACAAATAGGCAGAAAGCCTATTTAGTATCACTGTTTATGGAAGAAAAGCAAAGGAAAGCAAGTGACATTCTGATATACTTGAGATCAATGATAACAATAAAAAATGAAAATATCTATCAGATGTTCAATAAAAAATTATGACATACCAAGTTATGTTCAAAACTTAAATTTGAGAAGAGTTGGATCCATTGCAAAAATGAGTAAGTGTAGAAACATGTGAA
>PVIC010027592.1:0-23746 GCA_004025085.1 Thryonomys swinderianus
AACGATACCAAACTCCCACCAGCCCGTCACTTTCAAGATCAGCTCGCTGCACTTTCTGCGCCAAGTCCGCCCGTCCGGCCGTGGGGCCGCGGCCACACGGGGGCGGGGACGCCAGGGCCGGGCTTTCCCCGCGGGACTGAGGGTTCCTGGAGCCGCTGTGGCCCCTCGGTCTGGCCTCGCTGACTCGACTTCTTGCGCCTGCTTCCCGGAGGCCCCACCCCGCGCGCCCCGGCTCCGAGGTCAGCGTCGCGCCTCAGGGAGGGTGAGGGGCGGCTGGCGGGAGCCGCGCGTGGGCGCAGGACAGGGCCTCGTGACGCGGCGCTGGCGAGCGGTTTCCTGATCGCAGTAAGCGGTGACCCGGACGGTGACGTGAACCTCCGCCCAACGCCGCGAGCGCGCCCGGGGAGGTGCCCAGGCACGGGAGCGCGCCCGGAGGGTCCGTCCACGCGAGCGCGCCTGGAGAGGCCACAGCCCCGCGGGGAGATGGCGCAGGCGCGAGGCCGGCGGGTGCACACGGCCCGCTGCATCCGGCCTCGGGGGCGCGCGGACATCACGTGTCTGTTGTCACGTGTTTCTGTACGCAAGTCGCGTGCAGTAACCACACCCCACACGTGCAGCTCTCTCGCGTGGAGCTGGGGCCGCCCGACTGCTGCGCACGTGGACCCCTATCATCCCACGAAGGTCACAGTGTATCCCGTCCGTGTCTGCAACCCGTCCCCACGGCCACTTCCGGCAGCGCCCCGCCCCGCGCGCGTGCATCCCAGCCGGTCCTGGCCCGTCCCGTCGCGGGGTTTCCAGCGTGGCAGCACCGGCGGGCGAGGGCGGGGCCGCGGAACCACTGCCGGATGCGGGAGCTCGTGCTCGTGCTCGTGGCCGCGCGAGGTCGGGGTGCGGGCTGCAGGGACGGGTAGGCCTGGCCCTGGACCCGGCCCTGGCCCGGGGGGGTGAAAGTGAACCTTGCACGACAAGGACTCCTCGCCATCCTGCTCAACTGAAACAGACGTGGAGAACATGAGAAAAAATAATAACCCGAGCCAGAAACAGGCTAAAATGGGCAATGCCAAAGAAAGATCTTAGCAAGGCATTTTAGTTATTACCATAAATCTACACCTTTTTTTTTTTTTGGTACCCAGGATCAAACTCAAGACCTTGAGCCTGCGTGGCCGGCACTTTTTGTCCATTGAACGATAATTCGGAATGCTCTTATTTTAATACATTATTATTTTATTGCAAAAGTAAATTTATTTTTAATTAAGTATAGACAAGTTAAGAAACCTTGATTCTCTTTCCTAAGAACAAATTTGCAGTTGATTCTTGTTAAAATGGAGCCATTATGTTAAAATAGCAAATATTTAAATGTTTTCAGGTGATATTTTTAAAAACTTTATATGTAAATTATGTTTTTAAATAATTGAACAAGTGTTTATTGAGTGTGTTATGTGCCAGGTATTGTTCCGGTGTCGGGTCACAGCTCCCAGGCTGCCGTGTACTGCCTGTGACCTGCATTCTGCCCACGACCTCCGGCCAGTGCCTGCACTTCCATGTCTGCCACAGCGGGCAGCAGGAGAGGCTCAGACATGGATGCCGTGGTGGACTGCAGATCCTGAGGGAGATTGCCCAGCCCACCACGCAGACGGCACACAGGGCTGGAAGTTGATTTTTAATTATTAGATATAATGGGAGGACGGTAGCGTGAGCAGTGTCAGCCGCCTTGGTGCTGTGTGTGGTGCTGGTGGCAGGGCCCTCACCAGCTACACAAGCTGCTGCTGGGTGGCAGCCTCGTGGGCGAGGTCCTTGGCCTGCTCTGCAGCTGCCAGTGCCAGCTCCTTTGCTTTCTCCTTGGCTTCCCTGGCTGTCTCCACAAGGGTTTTAGAAGGAGCCTCACCTTGCAGCTTTGCCAAGGTGTAGTGAAAGCCCTTTGTGGCCTCGGTCACGTTACTTTTTTTTTTTTTTTTTTTTGAGACAGGGTCTCGCTTTGTAGTTCAGGCTGGCCCTGAGCTCACTATGTAGTCCAGGCATGCCGCTGCGAACTCAGCTATCCTCCTGTCTCTTCCTCCCGAGTGCTGGGATTACGGGTGTGAGCCACCATGCCCGGTACTGTGGTATGTGGTATTGATTGCTGGTGGGCGTGAGTCACCACACCCAGCATTCTATGTGGTTACCGGGATCGAACTCAGGACCTTGCACTTGCGAGGCAGGCGCTGAACCACTGGGCTAAATCTCCGGCCCTCGGTCACATTACTTTTGAACCGGGCAAGGCCAAATTCCTGGAGCTCTTTGGAGATGGCAGATCAGCTATAGGGGAGCCAGACTTCCCCAGTGCGGTCTGGCCACTGTCGTCATAGTTCACGGCGAGCACACTGCTCCTCCACCACCATCAGCGGGCATGGTGGATGCCCCAGGGGAAGGTGCTCGTGGTTGGATTCGGTGGGTCCACTGTAGAGTCCTCCAGGATGTCCACTGAGTAAACAGCCTTGGCAGGAGAGTGGCCCTGCCCAGTGGGGTGTGCCATGGGGCTTGGTAGGGGTCTGTGGGACAGGAGCTTCTAGTCAGGGGTCACCTCCGGGTGTCCCATGTCTTCAGGCAAGACGTGTTTACTGTGGGGATCTGGCCACTGCTGCCAAGAGGCAGTGAACACTTGGTCCCAAGAAGGTCAGGGTTGTCTCTGGCCCAGGGAACACCTCACCATCGTCCTGGCCTGGGCAAACTCCACACCAGCGCAGCTTCAGGTATGGAGCCCGGAGGGCATGCTGAGGCCGGGCAGGGCTTGGCATAGGCTTGGTGCATGCCTGCCAGGCTCATGGCCCAGTCACCTACTTGCTGGGCCCGAGTCGCAGCAGCCGGCAACCACCGTGAGGGGATAATAAGGCTGCACCTAAGCCAGTTAGGTTTAGTGGGGTGGTTTCATTTTGTTTGAGAAAAGGTCGATGTAGCCCAGCTTGGCGTTCAGCTCTCGAAGATCTCCTGCCTCACTTACTAACCTGAAAATAGGTTTTAAAAAGGGGTCAGGGTACAACACAGAGAAGTGCGGCTTTCTGTAGGGAAGGCCTGGGGCTCCCTCCTCTCGGGGTTCCGCCCAAGTACTGCGGGGCTCAAGAGCGAGAAATTCATTCTGGTTCGGGGAAGATGTGGGCACGTTTGGAGATGAGCCACAGTCAGACATCCCACGGGGCCTTGTGACAGCTGCCATCTTGGGCGCCATAAGGCCTTGCAGCTCTATCAAAGTTTCTCTTTAGAGACCAGAATTGTCAAACAAGTGGAGGTGAGCACCAGGGCTCAGACTGTTAGCTGTGATCATGTGTGCCACCTGGCTCTCTCCTGGGGTGTCAGTAATGCTTTCATGACAGTCAAGGTGAGATTACAATCTATGTCCGAGTTCTTACCCAGGAAGGGCCACGGCTCCCGGCAACGCTAGAACAAATTCTGAAACGGTCTCATTTTTAGATCAACCAATAAGCTTTGAGGCGGTTTCTAACTCTGCTGCTTTCTCTCCCACTTGTATGTTGGGGGTAGAGCAACATATTGATTTCTAGAAAATATTGAAATTCTAGGTACAGTATAGAATCTGTTGGTCCTGATTTGATAATCCTACACCATGTTCTTGACATCAAACATTCCCTAACCAGGTAAAGTAGTGCACACCTGTCACCCCAGGACTCTAGAGGATGAGGTAAGAGGATCATCTGGAATCCAAGACTCAGCTGGGCTACATTGTGGGCTTGAAGCCAGCCAGAACTATGTAGCAAGACCCTGTCTCAAGAACAAAACAAAACACAGACACAAACAAAACATCTCCTCTTAGTATGTTCCCATACCATGATTTCTGCCAGGATATTAGTCCAGAAAAAAACTAAATCAACAGTTCTGCTCCCAGGTTGGCACTGGGACTTTTGCTCTAAGAAACAAGAGCAAGTATATCACATGGCTAAGGCCCTAGGTTCAATCCCCAGCACCACCAGAAGAAAAAGAAAGAATCCCGGCTTCAGCTGAGCAGTTCCACAGCCCGCCTCGGCAAGAACAAGGTCACAAATTTGATCCCTGGTACAAAACAAAAACAAAAATAATACGAAGAAACAAAGACAGAAAAACCAAGAAACACATCCATATGCATATGTACATGAATTGTCAGAGCAGCATTCTTTTTTTTGCTTTTTGAGACAGGGTCTCGCTTTGTAGTTCAGGCTGGCCCTGAGCTCACTATGGTGCCCAGGCAAGCCGCCGCGAACTCAGCAATCCTCCTGTCTCTGCCTCCCGAGTGCTGGGATTACAGGCGTGAGCCACCATGTCCGGCATTGTGGTATGCAGTGTTGATTGTTGGTGGGCGTGTCTCCACACCCAGCATTATATGTGGTTACCGGGAATTGAACTCAGGTCCTTGCGCTTGTGAGGCAGGCACCGGAACCACTGAGCTAACCCTCTGGCTCAGCATTCTTCATAATAATAGAAAATCACCTAGAATAGAATATACAATTAATCTCATATATATTCACAGTGATCTGAAGCTGTCCTAACACAGAGAGATTCAACAGGAAAATTAAAAAAAAAGCATGTAAAGCAGTAGAAAGACATGATAACAGGATTCCATTTATGTCAAAATACATGGCATACATTTCAAAGACAGTGTTGGGACTGGAGTGTGGCTCTGTGTTATAGCATTTACCTAGCATGTGTGAGGGTTAGACCCCAGCCCTGTAAAGAAAAAGGCTTAAAATCAATAGCTTTTAAATAAGCAAACAAGGCAGGACATGGAAGTTCATGCCTGTAAGTAATCCCAGCACTCGAGAAGCTGAGGCAGGAGGATCTTGGGCTACATGGGGAGCTCAAGGCCACCCTGAGCTACAAAGCCAGACCTACTCTCAAAAATTTAAAATAATAGGGCCGGAGGGTTGGCTCAGTGGTTCCGGTGCCTGCCTTGCAAGCCAAGGTCCTGAGTTCGATCCCCGGTAACCACATACAATGCTGGGTGTGAGTCTCCACGCCCACCAGCAATCAATACCACATACCACAGTGCCAGGTGTGGTGGCTGAGGCCTGTAATCCCAGCTCTCGGGAGGCAGAGACAGGAGGATTGCTGAGTTCGAGGCCTGCCTGGGCTACATAGTGAGCTCAGAGCCAGCCTGAACTACAAAGCAAGACCCTGTCTCAAAAAAAAAAATTTAATAAACAAATAGACATTTCTGAAAGAATCATCATGAAACTGCTCAAGTGGTTTCCTCTGAGGAAGGAAGTGGACAGAGGGTGGGCGAGAGGGCGGCACATTTCACAACAGGTTCTGCACTGACAAACAGCAAGCTAAACAAACACATCATTAAAAATCATGTTAGGATAAAAGCTGGCTGGAGTGATGGCCCCAGGCATTCTGATGGGGGTTGAACTGGCTGTGCCTGGCACCTCTGCTTGCCTGGGGGTGGCTACTGCCTCCTGCCAGCGTCCTGCCCGGGAGACTGAGGCACAGAGGACCTGCCAAGAGCCAGCAGGACTGGGCCTCCAGCTCTAGGACCTCAGCTCTTCCTCACACTTTACCAAACTTTGCTCATCACAAAGCCTGTTGTATGCACCCCACACACCTGCTGTCCCATCACAGGGAGGAAAATGGGCCTTGGAGGGCCTTGCTCACGCGCAGGTCCCCAGACTCTTGAGTCCCACTAGGAGGAATCTATTTTTCTATCATTTCGCAAATAGGAAGTGGGCAATTCTGACCCTGCAGTGGTTTAAATGTCTGAAAGTTATGTGACACTCCCTCCAGGAGGCAGAGCCTTGGTCCCTCCCCAGAGAACGGTTTAGACTGAGTGACACACTCCCAAGGATCTGGGTGGAGTAAAGGTGGCAGGGAGTGCAACATAAAATATCCCCATCCAGGCAGTCTGTTTGTCTCCAGCTGCTACAAAAGAGGCCGGTGGCCGCGTCTTCAGGGAGCTCAGCAAGGCCACAGCCTCATGCCCAGGGAGCTCCGAGTAGACACCTCTAGTTTTGTGGCGAATCAGAATGGTTCATTCAGAATGGTTCATTGATACAGCCAAGTATTACAGGTCAGTGTGACCGCTCTGGGTCCTAGACTCCAAAGGTCACCTGCTGAGCTGGAGAAAAGCCTTTCATTCCACCTGCGGGCTCAGAGGACTTCACAGTAAAGTCCGAGCCCATGAGGAGAAACGCCAGCCTCCTTGTATAGGGGCTGGGACGGGTGACCATGCCCACTGAAGCAGGGGACGGAGCTAACAAGTCACCCAGTTTAGTTACAGAATATTTTGATAGGTTGGGCAGGACCTGCAGCACTAACTATTACATTTGTGGAACAAATATTTTGTGGAAAAGAAAAACCTGTGGCCAGACAAGGGCGAGGCACGGGCCTGTCTCACGGTGACTTAGCACTGTCATAGGCTGTGCCAGGCTCTGGACGGCACCGTCCGAAAACCCTAGGTCCCTTCCAAATTCACAGACTGTGACCTAACGTGTGTTCTTTGTTTTGAGCCACTAAATACTGGAGTAATTAGTTACACAGGAATAGGTAATGAATAGAAATATTTTTATCAAAGTGATATGAACATGTATATAGTAATACATGTTCTTATTATTAATATTTATTAATATTTTGTTTGCTTCTGGTACCGGGGGTCAAACTGAGGACCTTGCACTTGCGAGACAGGTGTGACACCACTGGCTAAATACTGGCCTCCACCAATGTGTTTTATCTGCATCTTCACGCACCTGGGAGTTTCTTCAGTTGGCCTACAGCATCCACTGAGCTGGAGGGTGGTGTGTGGAAGATACTGAAAACAGGCCGTGGGTAGAGATCATTGTCAAAGGAGTATTTTGTCCATTATTTTTTCTTTTGTTCTGTTTTTTTTAGACAGGGTCTTGCTATGAACCCTGGGCTGGCCATGAACTTTCAGGGATCCTCCTGCCTCAGCCTCCTGAGTGCTTGGACCACAGCAGTGCATCTCATGCCTGGCAGGCAGCAGTGGGAAGAGGTGTATGAGGCATGGGGGTGGAGCCCGTGCCAGCCTGTGAATCTGTCAGGGGAAGTGTCAGTAGACAGTCGAAACCAAATGACAGCATGGTGATACCCTCCATGGGCAAGAAGGGTGACTTTTTTTTTTTTTTTTTTTTTGGTGGTACCAGGGATCAAACTCAGGCTGTTGTGCTTGCAAAGTAGGCGTGGTACCACTTGGGCTAAATCCCTGGCAGGGTGACTGTTAACTCACTATTCTCTTCTTTGAGGAAATTCTTCCAAGAATGAAAGTATAACCTCGACATACGTACAAGATAAACAACCTAGACAGAGATGTCACCCCTAAAACCTCGTAAAGGGGGTTATTCTAAAAAGGGCAATGGGGGTGCCAGTGGGTAAGTGGGGAGGGTCGTGGTCAGGTCATGACCTCTGGAAAATGCCACAGCAGAGGCCAGATATGTTGGCACAAGCCCACAATCCCAGCCCTTGGGCAGCTGAGGCTGGGGGTTCAGAGACTGAGTCCAGCCTGAGTGATGCGGTGACCTCCTGAGCTCTTTCAATGTCAAAAACTATGCCACGAGGGCGCTGTGCAGGGTAAAGGCCAGGGTTCTGTGCCAGGCCTGAACGAGAAAGTGGTGTCCCTGTGCACGCACGGGGTGCATGGCCCCTTTCTCCAGGCATAGCATTTCTTTTCATGGACTTTTCTTTCTCAAGGAAGGAAAAGATTCCACTCTGAAAGGAGGGCGGGAGCCCAGTGGAGCTCTGGGCATGAGAGAAGGCAGGGTGAGGACCCATCAGTATGAGGCCGAGGCGAAGTAACACAGTCACATGTCTGTAACCATTTCAGTGCTCCAGAGGCTGAGGCAGGAAGATCGCAGCGAGTTGAAGGCCAACCTAGACTACAAACTGAGAAGACAAAGATTTCATGGTTGGCTAAAAATATCTATATAAATATTCAGACAGGCTGAAACTTTAAAGTGGAATAGACACTGCAGACATGACAGAAAACCGCAGACATTCTTATACTAATAAAACACGGAGTTGAGTTTAGTACAAGAAGGTGGGGCCTGTGTGACCTCTGTACCTCCCTGTGCTCAGAGCCGACGCCCCCTGAGGGAGGGTCTGGCACACAGCATCAGCCCAAGTGACCACTGCCAGCAAGACACTGGGACAGAGAAGGAGGCTGTCACTGTGCCACTGCAGCGTCTCTTCTGCTTCTGCACTTCGAGACAAATCACTTGCTCTCTTGAGACAAGTTCAGAGTTGAAAAATATGTCACAAAACCTAATGAGGACAGAAAGCAGAAGTAAGGGCTCTAGTGAGCTTCGTCATGCACGGTCAGGCCTTGAGGTGTTTGGTCACCTTCAGTCGGCAATTCATGGGAGGAGAATCAACTCATACTAATGCTGAAGGAAAGCACAGTGGCCTGTTTGGGGTCTTTGATGGTGCACATCCAAGGAGAAACCAAGCCAGATACTCATAATCCCATCATTAGGGAGGTCAAAGGCCAAAGCAGGAGGACCTCAAATTTGAGGCCAGCCTGAGCCACATGAGTCAAGGCCAGGCTGGGCAACACAGCAACAACCTGTTTCAAAACAAAAACAAGCAAACAAAAGAATGGGAAAACCCAAGGGGACATTTTAATCTGTTCTTAAATTAGTGGGAACAGATATTTTTGAGCAGAACTTCTCACACCTACGATCATCTAAATTCAGGGGCTACCTCTTTCCCTCATCAAAAGCGAAGGGCAGTGGGTATTCAAAACATAATATTCTGTTCATTTTGAAGTGAAGTGTGAGGCTGAGGCAGGAGAATCCTTCAAAGTGCAAGTCCAACCTGGACTACATAGCCAGACCCTGTCTAAAAAACATTTTTTTTTTAAACAGCAGAGTGTGGTGGTGCACACCTGTAATCCCAGCACTCCAGAAGCTGAGGCAGGAGGGCTGCTCCCAGTTCCAGGACATGGTCTGCATGGCAAGACCCTGTCTCAAAAAAACAACACAATACAACAACAAAACAACACAAAGACCTTGCAGATTGTTAGGCTTTCAGAGAATCTGTGCGTGCAAGTGAGTGTCTCTATGTGGGTGGTGCACACCACTAATCCCAGCACTCAGGAGGCTGAGGCAGCGGGATGGTGGGGTGTTCAAGGTCAGCTCAGGCGATTTATCTACATCCTGAATCAAGGTAAAAACAGGAAGGTCTGGGCTGTAGTTCCGGCAAGGCCTTGTATTCAATTCCCACGATGGCCACTATGTAGTAGTGTGGACGTCTGGGCTGGGAGAGAGTGACAGTGAGTCCACTGACCTTATTTTCAGATTAACTTATCCCTAATTTAACCAGCATTGCTGGCCAGTTTGTTTAGTGTTAACACATAAGGCAGTCAACATGACACACATGTAGCCAGGATCATCAGAAGGCCAAGGCAGGAGGACCCCTACTGCTCTGGAGTTTGGGGGCAAACTGGGCAACATAGTAGAAGCTCATCGCTTAAAAAAAAAAAAAAGAGGTAAATAAATATGTAGGGATTTGCATGTAGATCTATGGCAGACCGCTTGTGTAGCATGCGTGGAGCACAGGCATAGTCCCCAGCACCACAAAAGCAAAACAGACTACACTTATAAACACAGAGCTATGTAAAGTACCAGGCACACACACACACACATGCAGCTAGCCTTTATTATGACCATCATCTGTACGATTTTCAAATATTTCCTCTGTGCTCAGGATGAAAAACAAGGCTGCATTTCTCAGGGGGCACATTCCACAGTCATGTGTTATGAGGGGCTGGACAGGAGTGTGTGCTCCGAGGACAAACCGGGACAACATAAGGAAACATTCAACTCATGAAACGCTGGGCTCGCTGCTCAGCCTCGCTGGCTCCTGCTGCAGTCCTGGGAATTTCAGAAGATCCGAGGACTCTGCCAGAAAGCCATGGGTGAGGGTTCCCAGGGGGACTTCCCTGGGGTGCTGTGGGCCTCTCGCCAGCCTGCCTGTCCCAGGCCTCTGACCAGCCAGACTGGGACTCGGGGGCAAGGGGAACCTTGTTTGCTGGTCTCTGGGCTCTCCCAGGGCATCAGCACAGGAAGGGCCAGCCCCCAGCCCCCAGTGGGGAACCCCCAGTTCACCTCACTGCGCCCTCTCACAAGCTCCAGCATGAAGGCGGTTTTGGGGTGTCCCCAGTGCCAGCATTGTGTCCACTACCAACCCCAGACCAGGAGCACAATGGCCAGGCTTGGAGGTCCTCCAAGTACTGTCAAGGACACAAGAACCCCTTCACTGCTGCTGGGGACACGTCCAGCCACCTGCCTCTTCCAGGGTTAGCTGTGGTCCCCAGCTCTGGAAAAGCATTAAAGGGCATCAAAGGACACGGGTGTCGACTACTGTCTCAGCCAAGGCTTCTCATGTGACCTGGGTGGAAAATCAGTGTGTTCTTGTTTTTAATCCATCTTGGGCTGGTATTTTTACAAAAATATAATAAAAAATTTAGGACATTTTTAAGAGAAACAGATTTAAGCCAATGTTTCTATTATTACACTCAACAGACATAAAATTACTCTATCAAATTGCTACAAGTTTTTACGTGTTGATTTGAAACTTCTGCCTTACTGTAGATTGCGGAGGCCACTGACCTCAGTTACCATTCAGTTTGGAACGCGAACTTCAAAGGAGCCACAGACCAGCTTCTGCCTTCTTCAGGGACTGCTGCACACGGCACACTGGCGGGCACAGTCACCACTCACTGAAATGCCAGCCGTGCCCAGGCTGCTCTGTAGGGCTGGAGTGCCGAGAGGCCCTCACCAGAAGGTTGAGGTCCAGGCTCAGTTGCCAGTCAGACCTACACCGGGGGACAGATGTCTGCGTGGCTCAGGGGTCCACATCTACCAACTAGCAGTTTGATGTCTGGCTCAGTAACCTGAGAGGTTAACTGAAACTCAGGGCAAAAAAACCCATCTGTCTCGCAGAACAAGTCATACACATGCACATCAGTAGATAACTGGGAAACGTGATTTTAAAAAAGGAAATGTTCAAATTCTGTAAAATATTGTAATAGAGGGCTCACTGGCACAAACCCCAACATCCTTCCGTGAACATACTCGTCCAATGGTTCCTCCGCGTTCCACAGAGCTCTGCAGGAGTTCAGAGCTGCCGCAGAAGGCGCCAGGAACGCGGGTGAGAGGCTCAGAGTGAGACAGTGTTGCAGCAAAGCGGAACAGCGGCTCAGGACAAAAGCTCTGGGGCCATAATCAAGTACCACGGCCGCAACGTAAGGACTCAGAATCCAAAACCACAGGAAGGATAGAGGAAAACCCTTCAGGGTGCACGCGAGCTTGCAGCAGGGTGCACTCAAGTCTGAGCTCTGGATGCAGAAGAACCTCCTTTATATAGGATGGAGGGGTGAGTGAGCATGCACACTGGAGGGGCAAGGCTAGCAGAACATTCTGACGGGCAGTTGGGTGAGCTTATGCCACAGAGACAGAGGGGCAGAGCTAACACCATTCCTGGAGGGGATGGCTGGGTGAGCGTGCTCACTGAAAGGGTGCGGAACTGACGGAATATTACTGAAGGGGGTGGAACTAGCCTTCTGCTAAGGTCACAGTTGAAAGTTACAAACCATTTTGATACACTGGGCAGGGGTGCTGCGCAGCACAAACTATCATGTTTTTGGAGCAAAAACATTTTACAGGAAAAACTTGGAAAAAGCAAAGGCTTACCTTATGCATTACTGCTCCATCAAAAGATTTTGAAAAATTAATTTTGGCTATGGTGGCTTTCTTCACAATATCCTTGCCTACTTTTCCACCTCTACCCTGCATTTTCCTATATATGTTTCTCACTTTCTCATTTTTATTCAAATAAACTTTGCCATTGCTTGAAAAAACCTCCTATTGGTTGTTTTTTACCATAGGGTCTCATGTGGTCCAGCCCAGCCTCAAATTCATTGGCACCCTCCTGACCCAGCCTGCTAGTCGCAGGTAGAGAGTGGATTCTGTGTAAGAATCTGCTGTAAGGGACTGTAAGACAATCCTTTCTGTGTCTTCTCATCTTCACACGAAATCCTCTTTTTCCCCGAAGTGGAGCTCCAGCCCCAACCCACTCAGTAATTCTGCAAGTGAAGCGTGCAGTTCATTGTGACATCACTGAGCCAGCCCAGGACTTCTACGCAAGAGGATGGTAAAGGATCCAGTGGGAAGCTGGGCTTTTTATACCCTTTTTACAGAATGTTCTTGAAGTTAGGGTGGAGTTACACTTGGTATCATTTCATTGGTTGGGCTCAGCAATTCTATTGGCCACAAGCTTACACATCTCACTGGCTAGTACAGTGTATAGACTACAAGACCCATTGGTCAGAATGGTGCACAGATTTCCACCTATCACAGAGGCGACTCTAACAATCTTCCTTAACAACGGAGAAACTTCTACACTTAGGCGAGCTGAGTCTTCTGAGACCCAGCCTCAAGCCACCAGCTCTGCGGTAGATAGCAAAGTTTACAAAGTTAAACAAGGGGAGGCGGGTGTCCTACTACGGAGCCTTCCCAGAGCAAGCCAGAGCTTCCCTGCTGTGGAAGGTTTTAGAAATTCAGTTTTCCCTTTCAATCATACATTATGCATGCAACATCTACCCGATTTTATGTTCTCAAACACTGGGCGAGACTCATTAATTCACTCATTGAGATGGTCTCCCTGTGTGGCCCCGTCTGGCCTTGAACTCTCGCAAGGCCCTGCTCCCTCCAGAGTGCAGGGAAAACACCTGCGCTGTCATGCCAGGCTCAAGACACATTCCCATGACTTCAAAGCCTCACCCTGAACAGCAGCAGGGAGAACAGTGTTTCCATCCCTGCCGGCAGCAGGCCCGGTTTCCTGCCCATCAGCAGTGAACTCTGAGTAGGATGGACCCTGTGGGTGGGGCTGACCCCACAACACCGCCACAGCAGCCTTCTCTAGGGATGCTGTGTGCAGCCGGGGAGAGGTCAGGGGCACGACCTCCGCAGCACTTCAGGGAGGGGCCTTGGGGTGCAGTGGGCGGCAGCCCTGTGTGGGTGTGCACCGCCCCTCCCCCCACCCGGTCACTGCTGCCTGGCCTCCACTCCCCTGCTAGGCTGAGGGCATCTTCTCCAGCGGCCCCTGCCTGCAGCTGTTCCGGGACTGAGCACCAACCTTGGCTTGTCCCCGGCTGCCCCCCCCTTCTGAGACCGGCCCTGCAGGGCCTGACCCCCACACTGTCCCTGGGGGCCAGTGTTTTGCTCCAGGAATGCGTCCATCTAAGAGCCCTTCAGGCCCACCCAAGGGGTTCTCTCCTTGGGACCTTGGCAGGGGGACAGGTCAGTTGGTGTGGGGATGCCTGTAATCCCAGCATTTGGGAGGCTGAAGCAGGAAGATCTCTCTAGTTTATGAGGCCAGTGTGGGCTATACGGTGAGACCTTGTCTCAGAAAATAAAAAAATACTGATGCTGCTGGTCCTCCTTTGCCGGTGTCTCCTCTGCAGGAAGGTCGGACCTGCAGCCTCTGAATGTGGCCTTTGACAGATGGACAAAGGATCCGTCTATAAGCCCACAGTGTCCCTCAGCTCCGAGGGCCAGCAGGGTGCACCAGGTGGGCAGGTCTGGCCAGGTCTCTCGCTGTACCCTTTGGTTTACAGCGCCCAAAGCCGTGCTGTGTGCAGACCCAGGTAGAGCTCGGTGGCCTGGCTCAGCACCGCAGAGGCCCTTCTGGGTGCCGCCGGCCATGGTTAGTCCTTATTGTAGTAAAACAGGTGTGAGATTCACCACCTTGGAGCCCGGTTCTGAGGTGCTGAGTCTGTACACTGCTGGGGATCATCGCAGCCGCTCCTGGGTTTCTTCACCTCCCCAGGCACAGCACCAGAGACATGAGATCCCTGCCACTCCGGTGCTGCTGCCGTCCCGCCCTGCCTGGGGCCACAGAGGACTGTCCAGCCCGTGGGCTTCTCCCACCAACGCAGCATCGCGCGTGAACAGCACCACCCTTTCACCGCCTTCTCTGCCCACGTGTGCGTGTGCCCCTTGCTCACCCATCACGTGGACACATGGGCTGCCGTGGGCACAGATATGCAAGGTCGAGTCCCTGCGTCCACTTCTTTGGGGGCCGACCCACACAGAGGTGGGGCTGCAGGGAAAACAGCTCTCCTGCTGGAAGTGCGCCCTGCAGAGGACCCGAGGGCCAAGGCTGGCAGAGCATGAAGCCCAGCATGCGGGCTGGTTTTCCTTATTTACTTTTTGAGACAGCGTCTTACTGTGTAGTCCAGGATGGCCTTGAACTCATTAGAGCCCAGACTGCCTTGAACTCACAGTGATCCTCCTGCCTCGGCCTCCCCAGTGGTAGAATCATAGGCATGTGCCACCACGCCCAGCTCTGGAACAGTTCACCTTTATGTGACAAGATACAGTCATTCTACACTTTATTTTCACATAACAGGCAGCAGCAGTACACACTCCTGGAATGACACCTCAGGGCAGGTTGCATCAGGACCCTATGCTGGTGACTGACTCCTCACCCTCTGCTCCGAGCGTACAGGCTCTTTCCTTCTGGCACGGTGGCAGGTACAGAGGCACCGACCAGGCCAGCACTCACACGTGTGCAACAGCAGACTTCGGAAGCCCCAGGTCACACTGCTTTTGGAACATGATCTTGACTTGTAGCCCACACCGGCCATGAACTCACGGCAACCCTCCTACCTCCGTCTCCTGAGTGCTGCTGTGCCCAGACCCCTAATCCACACCGCACTTCCTAGTGATGACCCAGAGGGACTCGAGGGCTCCTAACCCATCCCTGTTCGTCCAGCACCATCATCTTCACACTGCCAACAATCCAGCTCGTGCTTGTCCCCATGTTACACAACAGAAGAGCCAGGATAAGCCCCACACTTGGGAGGCTGAGGCAGGAGGATCACCTCAAGTTCAAGACCAGGCTGGGCTCCACAGGGAGTCTGAACTCCAGGCCAGTCTGAACTGCCTGGCGAGACCGTCTCAAACAAACTAAAGCTAAACCAGGGTGAAGAGCTGGGACAACCTTTTCTGACAAGGGGCCACAAGCGGGATGGTCAGGCGGTGGGCACCAGCTCCTTGGCTCCAGCGCTGGCTCCAGTGCCTCGGGCAGCACGGTGGCCGCCATCCTTCAGTTATCACAGTACTGTACCTTTGGAGCGGACAGCACCAGCACTGTGATAACTGAGCCAGGGCGGCCAGCAGTCTCGGCCAGGTTCAGGTCCGGGTCCGGGTCCAGGTCCTTGGCGAGCTGGAGTCTGAAACAGGCAAAGTCCCAGATGGGCACACGGAGTGTGGGGCACTTGCAGTTCTTTGTATTTTGAGTTGATCATCTGATTTTTGAGACAGGTTCTATGTAGCCCAGGCTGGCTCAAACTTGCAGCGATCCTCCTGCCTCAGCCTCCCCAGTACTAGGTTGACAAGCATTCACCACCACACTGTGATCTTCCTGTGACAGGCAGGAAGAACTGCCACACAGTGAGGCTGCCTGAGGAAGCTACTGGCTCTGACCCCATGCAGGAACCCCTGCTTTGACCTCACCCATGCACTCAACTAGAGACTGAACCAGATCCAATGGAAGAGGTGTAACAGCTCCCATCTGTGCCCAGTACTCACTGCCATTTCCCACCTGAGCTTCCGGGGAACAATAAATTACTCATTAACTTCTGCCAAAAGGGAGACCCACAGCTTAGAGCCCATCACCTGGGGAAGGCAGGTGACTTCCCCACCCTACTGGCTCCAAGCCCACCCAGGCCAGCCCAGTCTCCCCTCCTCCCACTGCTCATCCTCCCAAGCAAAGGGCTGGACTCCTTCCTATCCTGAGCAGGAGTTTAGATCTCTGGGCAGCACCAGACTCGCCAGCCAGAAGGGAGGACAGCGGAGTGGACTCACATCTGTGGGGCATCACCATCTTTGTCTGTTTGGGTTTTGTTTTTTTTGAGCCTGGGTCTCGCTTTGTAGTTCAGGCTGGCCCTGAGCTCATTATGTAACCCAGGCAAGCCTCGGACTCAGCAATCCTCCTGCCTCTGCCTCCCGAGTGCTGGGATGACAGACATGAGGCACCACGCCTGGCACTATGGTATGTGGTACCGGGGATTGAATTTGGGACCTCGCACTTGCCAAGCAGACACTGGAACCACTAAGCTAAATTCCAGCCCTGTCTGTTTTTGAGAGGGTAGCCCAAACCAGCCTCAAACCCAAGATGATCCTTCTGCCTCGACTTCCTGAGCTTGGGCCAGGTGTGCATGATTATGGCCAGCTTGTGAGGGTGCTTCCTTTCTTATCATCTCAGAATGGCCTTTAAGAAAACCCGGCCTGCAGCATAGTCTACGCTCAGATGGCTCCTGACTCAAGCATACTGAGAGAGGGTCCCGGGTGCTGTCAGCCCTTGGTCTTGGACCATGTCAGTCTGCACAGACCTGACAGACGGGTGTAGCTGTTCCCATTCTTGCTCAGAGAGGTGGGCACCTCTGGTTTGGCAAGGGCTTCTGACAACAGCCCAACTGCTCCCACATGGCAGCCCAGGTGCCCAGAGCAGAGATGCCCTGCCAGGCACCTGCAGCTGCCAGCCAAGGACAGAGATGGGCCGGGGGCCTGCGCTGTTCACAGCACGCCTGAGTTGAGTCTCCCCTGGGGCCCACAGGGACAGCAGGGTGACCCATGGCAAAGCCACGTCACCCCTAGACCCTTGGTAAATAAGTACAACAGTTACAACCACCCTGACATGCTAACGTACTGGGTTGTGACCAGAACGTTAGTTTTAACAACCGAAGTCTTGAGTTACAACTTGAATTTCAGCCGCTTGTGCTTCCTGATGGTGTCAGATACAGAGCTCTGGAAGGAACACGACAGCATCCTCTCCTGTGTGGAGCTGACTGGGAAACCCCAGGCCAGCGTCTCCCTAAGGACACTGAGCTCCGCTTGTCATGGGGGAGACTCTGAGGGCTGTGCGGGGAGCCTGAGCCTTCACTGACCAACTTGGGTTACAACCAGCCCTTGGGAATGGATTCATTTCGTTAAGTCAAGGGTACAGTGTAAAGACTATTTCCTTTAAACATTTTTCTCTTTCTACCTGAATTGGAAGTCTAAGCATTCATAATAATAAAGAGCAAACTATCATCTTGGAAATATTTAAATTAACACTCAGACTAACTTGAAAGCAGTCTCAAGGAGGAAAATACTAAAACATTTTATAAATAAGAAATGCTTAAAATGTAGTTATGTTTCTAAGAAATTTTTTTTAAAAAGCAAAATCTATCTAAAAGATTTCATCTGCAATATATGTAATTTTCTTGTAAGATTTAAGCTGTTATAACCATGTACTCAGGAGGCTGAGGCAGGAGGATCACCATGAATTCCATGGCTTCCTGGAATTCCATGGCTACATAACAAAACCATCTCTAGGAAAAAAATAATTGAATCATCTTAATTAAAAAACAAGGGACTGGCGGCTGGAGATTTAGCTCAGTGGTTCCAGCACCCGCCTCACAAGTGCAAGGCCCTGAGTTCAATCCCGGTAACCACATACAATGCTGGCCATGGTGACTCACGCCCACCAGCCATCAATGCGACATACCACAGTGCTGGGCATGGTGGCTCACGCCTGTAATCCCAGCACTCTCGGGAGGCAGAGGCAGGAGGATTGCTGAGTTCGAGGCTTGCCTGGGCTACATAGTGAGCTCAGGGCCAGCCTGAACGACAAAGTGAGACCCTGTCTCAAAAAAAAAAAAAAAAAAAAAACCCAGGGACTGCATGGACTCCTGCTGTAGTGAGGCTGTGTGCTCTACCCAGGAGAGGAAGGAGGCTGGGCCAGAAAAACACATGTTCAGAGATGAAGCTGATTTCCAGGCTGTGGCAAAGTGGAAAGCACCACACACACACACGCACCCATGCTGAGCACAAGATCTGCTCAGGAGAGTAGATGGGCCATGGTGTGTGGTCCTTACACCCAAAGCCCATGGAGCGCCGCGCAGACCCCAGGGGCAGCCACAGAAGGTGGGGCTGCAGGCCGGGCACCTGCACGTGCAGCTGAGCTACGCTTCCGAGGACCTCATGGCCCAGCTCCGAGCCACCACCCCGGGCCGGCACGGCACGGAGACTCTACGATGAGCCAGGCTGTGGTACTGCTGCTGGAAGGTATGCAGTGTGTGGCCTGTGGTTCCGCACCGCACCGCTGGAAACTCTGCCGTGCAAAAAGTCCGAGGTCTTGGAGACTAGGGCCGGGACGGAGCGAGGTGGGGAGGGGGCCGGGGGGGCAGAGAAGGGTGCTGTCCCTTGCCAGCTCTCCAGGGGAGGGCCACCGTCAGGACCACGCAGAAATCAGCGCTGAAAAATAAAAACTGAGCTGTGCCAAAGGCTTTCCAGCAACCAGAGTAAGGGCCATATTGTTTTCTCCTCCTTACACAGTTTAAACAAAATAGCAAGGAAGAGCTGGGCCCTGCCCTGGGCATCCAGGCCTGGAGTGCAGCCTGGGACAGCCACGCTGCCTCCACTGTGTGACACACGCACGTGCACTTACATGCATACTCTGCACACTCTTCAGCTCCCGCTCCCCAAGCTCCTGCTGTTAGTTTTATTCTGAGTTCACATCTGCAGTGGATTCTCCTAAAAGAACTGGCCCATGACGTACCAGTTCAGTGCCACACACTCGCCCTGACTGAACACTCAGAGCCCGTCTCTGGCTGACCCACGCGGTGCCTATGTCCGCAGCACCTGCTCTTAACATTCTGGGTCTGTGCTGGGTGCGTTGTGTACACCTGTCATCCAGGCACTCAAATCTGAGGCAGGAGCATTGCTCTTAGTGCAAAGACAGCCTGGACTACACAGTGACACCCAGCTGCAGCAAACACACATCCTGTCGGGACCTGGGTTGTCAAATTCCCTAGGAATCGGGCTTGGAGCCTGGGGCCCTGGACACACAGCAACATCCGCATCCGCACAGCTGTGACAGTACCACATTCCACCTCTATCACAGGTCCTGGGGTTCCTGCACCCCGAGGTGGGGTCCACCCAACACCGGCTGTCTCCCCACAGTCCAGCTTTCCCTGGCACCCTGCAGCCTGCCAATCACCTCCATGGGGGCAGCTGCTGCAGTCCAGGGGCACCTGCAGCTGGCACCTTGAATGGGGGCTCAGTTCCCTGGGCCAGTGCTGTGTCCTGGCAGCACGGGTGGAAAGGAGAGAGCAGAAGGGAAGCTGCCACTCAGATGCCCAAGGCCTCACACTGTGGCCCACCACCACACCCTTGTAACAGGCAGGACCAGCCAGCAGCCTGGGGCCCGAGCTTTCCAGTGATACCCCTGGGCCCCAGAAACATCACCTTCGGTGCTGACCTTTTTGGTGGAAGACGGTTCAGAGAAAACCCACAGAGCAAAGCGAGGAGGTGGAAAGGCGGAGCTGCAGACAGAGCCATCTGAGCCTGAGGGCGAGGCTGCTCACAGGACTGCAGGGCCGCACCACACATGCCTGTCACAGGAACTTGGGCGGAGGCTGAGGCAGGACTGCCGTGAGTTCCAGGCCAGCCTGGGCCGCAGAGCGAGACCCTGTCTCCAAAACACAAACACAAAGAACGACACTTTACCTCCTACAAGTATGTATTAATAAATGTTGAAGGAAATTTTTAAAAACTATAACCCAAGCATAATAAATAACTTTACTTTGTCTGGCAACCACATTGAAAAAGAATAAAAGCTAAACAAGTGAAATTAGTATGTTCACCTAAGTATGTGAACATCAAACCAACACAAAAATTGTGAATGAGCATTTTATTTCTTCTTTTCTTGGTCCTAAATCTCTGAAACCCGGAGTAAGTTTTACATCTATCCCCCAATTCCAATGCTAGTTTTCAACAACAACAAAAAATGCTTAATCTGTATTTTAATCAAAACATCTATGGTTCAAAAGTAGACATATAAATGCCTGGGGACGATTCCAAACATACTTGAGTACTCTGATGACTAAAAGAAGGAATTCTAGTGAGTCGTGGTGGCACGTGCCTGTGATCCTATCCCTTTGGAGGCTGAGGCAGGAGGATCACAGAGTGCAAGACCAGTCTATGCTGCACAGTGAATTCAAGGCCAGCTTGGACTACAGGGCACGACCTTGTCTCAAAATAAGAAAAGAATTTTGAAAATTTAAATAAAACTTGCAGTTCTGCTTGTCAGGCTGGCCCTGTCTTGGGTGGCTGGGGGCCTCATGAGGCTGACACCGGGCACTCTTAATACGGAGCCTGAATCAGAGCTGCTGCAGCAGTGTTAAGAGGTGAGCTTCTCTCCCGACACATCTTGTTCTCCCAGTAGCCCAGGGCTGATGCAGGACAAGGGGCACCAGGAAAGGAGGCACCCAGAGGAAGTCACCTCTGTGCCCCTCCGCAGGGGACGGCCGGGAGCCTGAGCACAGAGACAGTCAGCCAACTGACTGCCCGCCCAGGTGGGCGGAGAAGGGAAACCCTGGCTCGGAGAGACTTCTGCATCTCGGACGTTTGTTGCCCTGAAGTTTTCCCTGCCGCTGGCCAACGGGCCTCCACCTCCTGGCACAGCTGTGCCAGTCCTGGGTCTGTGCTGTCTGCCAGGCCCCTCCCGCCCTCGCCTTCCTCCCGGGGAGCCGTCGGTGGGGACCCAAGCGGGACTCCCCTCGGAGTCCCCGTGTCCGGAGGGAAAGGCTGCCCGTCCCCCTGGCAACCAGGGAAGGCACCACTTCAGTCGCCCGAGGCGGAGTCTTGCCCCGCGGCTCCGGCCCAGGGCAGTTCTATTTTCAGCTCTTCCTGTTCCCAGCTACAGTCGGGAGGGCCAGGCGGGGAGGTCGGGGAAGGCGCAGCTATGCCGGGGACACTCGGCGACCCGGCTCCCCTCGCTCGTTCCCCCCCCCCCCCCCCCCCCCCCCCCCCCCCCCCCCCCCCCCCCCCGGCCCCAGCGATTCATCAGCCAGGGAGCAATCCAGTTCCAATCGGCTTGCCAGCGCGCCGGCGCGTTTCGCAGGCCGAGCTCTGGCGGGGGAGTCAGGCGGAGAAGGAAGCGTCGCTTTCGGGCAGGGCATACCCGTCGCCCCAAAACCCACCGCCGGAGGGGAGCAGCCCTACCGGGGAGAAAGGGACACTTGGGGAGGAGGCGTGGCAGGGAGCTGTTGGGGCGCCGGGCGAGGAGCTCCTGCCACCCTCCTTCTCGAGTGTGCCCCATCTGCGGGGCGCCCTGGGCTGGGGCCCAACAGGATCAGGGCGCCGCCCAGTGGGGCTGCAGCTCAGGTCCGGTTCTTCGCTCGGTTCGAGGAGCAACAGTCTCCGCCGGCAAGAGTCATCCCGTTTCCAACTGGAGTTAAGCGCGGAGCCCGGGCGGCGGGACCGCCGGTTTCTGAGCTGCCAGGGCGGGCAGGGGCGCAGGAGCAGTCTCTCCGGGATCCGGGAGGCCTGGGGTCCCAGCCCCGCGACGCCGAGGCGATCGGACCTGAGGGCTCACGGCGGCGTCCCGTCCCCACCGCAAGCACCGGCCCTTCCGCTCGCAAGACCTGGGCTGGGAACAACGCGCGCAAGTGAACCCGGCCGGAGACTTCGGGGGGCGGTCCTGAACGCGCGCGCGCGCGCTCGCGGGGAAACTGAGGCCCCCTCGCTCCGTGCGCTCCCCGAAACCCGGGATCCGCACGGAGTTCACCGCCGGGGCCACCCTCGCCAAAAGCACCCCCTGCCCCCCCCCCCCCCCCCCCCCCCCCCCCCCCCCCCCCCCCCCCCCCCCCCCCCCCCCCCCCCCCCCCGCGCTGCGCCTGAGACCCTGGGACCAGCTGCCCGGCTCCGCCCGCCGCTTGGCGTAAACAACACGGCTCTGTTTACAGCGCCCGCCGGCCCGGGCCCCAAGCCAGTCCGGGGAGCGCGGGGGCGGAGCACAGTGCGCAGCCCTGACACCCACCCGCCGCGCCCACTTGGCCCCGCGCACCCGGCCCCCACGGTCCCCGCGCCCGGGCGCCGCCACGGGGGACCTGCTCGCGTGGGAGGCCGCGTCCCAAGCACGCACGACGCCCCGCGGGAAGACGACGCCACACTCGCGGCGCGGGGACCAGGGTCACCCACGCGCGCCCCCCGGACCCCTCGCACTTCGCACCCAGCACCCACCTGCGCCGGACGGCCGCCCCGCCTTTGTTCTCCCCGCGGTCCGCGGAGGATCGCTGTGACGCAGCAGCGCCGCGCAGCGTGGCCGGCGCCATCTTCCTGTGTTTATCCCGCGCACACGTGACGGCGGCTTCCGGGTCCCGTGACCGGGACAGAGGGGCGGGGGCGCGTGTCCCCGTGCGCGCACTCGTGCGGGCTCTGCCCTGCAGCGCGCCCACATCTCATCGGGCCTGTCCCCCAGCTGCGTGGACAGGCCTGGCCTAGCGTCTCGGCTCTGGGCTCGGGCCAGAGCGATGGGGACGGGCAGAGGACGCGCTTCCTCTCTTGATGGTGAGACTGCCTCGCCCATACCCCCATGGGGTCTGCCTAAATCCTTTGCGAATTCGGATTCGGCCACCTGTCCCTGGGCCTTGCTGCAGGGTCCTCGTGAACCAGACTTTAGACTCGCAGGGTCGCGCCCTGAGCTCGCTGCTGCTTTTCTTACAGACCCAAAAGAAACACATTTTGCTTTCAACCTTTTTTAAGCAATTTTTTCCTCCCCTTTTACTATATTTGACTTCTTTCCTTCTGTCTCTCTCTCTCCCTCCCTTCTTCCCCCTTCCTTCTTTTCTTCCTCTTCCTTCCTTCCTTCCTTCCTCTCTTGTCTTTGTTTAAAGAGAGGATCTCACTGTGTACTCCAAAGTGGGCCTTGAATTCACTGTAGCCCCCGACAGTGCTCAAACTTACAGTGATCCTCCTGCTTCAGCCTCCCAAGTGCTGGGATTACAGGCATGTGCTACCACACCCGCTAGCTCCTCTTCTTTACTGTTTCTTATTTTTTTTTTTTTTTTTTTTTTTTTGCTTTTGAGACAGGTTCTCGCTTTGTAGTTCAGGCTGGCCCTGAGCTTAGCCGCCGCAAACTCAGCAATCCTCCTGTCTCTGCCTCCTGAGTGCTGGGATTACAGGCGTGAGCCACCACGTCCAGCATTGTGGCATGCGGTGTTGATTGTTGGTGGGCGTATCTCCGCACCCAGCATTATATGTGGTTACCAGGGATCGAACTCAGGACCTTGCGCTTGTGAGGCAGGCGCCGGAACCACTGAGCTAACCCTCTGGCCCTTTACTGTTTCTTATAAAGAGTGTGGGCCCTTGCATTTTGGAAGTGGCTCTGGCTTTCCTAAAAGAACAAAGAGTCTGGCAACATCCAGACTTTGGGTCCCGGCTCAGGCCAGAGGCCTCTGTTCTGTGTGTTCATGCGTGTGCGAATCTGCGGTGCTAGGCCTTGGCCCCAGGCCTCATATGTGCTAGGGAGCCATACTGCGTTCTGGGTCACAACATACTGACTCTGGTGCCCAGTGAACTCGCTGCCATGGCTGATGGCTGACTGGGCACAAAGAGTACTGAGAAGGGCCAACCATTGCCACAGCCCAAACCCAAGCGTTCCAATGCCAGGCAACAGTTCAGCTCCCAGCAAGTGCCTGGCCTCACAGACGAGTCCCTGCATGAGGTCCCTGGGTAAGGTCCCACCCAGGCAGAGGTCACAGTACTGATGGGCACACGGGCCAGGCTGGCTTGATCCTAAGCTGTGGTCTGCATGAACGGTCCACATTCCATACTGAAATCACTTGTTTATCCCCCAGCTAGTCTGGAGAGTGACAGACACCATGCCACAGCGACCCCTGCACACCGCTGGGGGCGCTTGAGGCCAGGCTGGGCTACGTGGC
>PVIC010027593.1:0-23763 GCA_004025085.1 Thryonomys swinderianus
GGCCTCTTTTTACAGACACCAATTCCACCCCCCACCCACCCCCAAAGACTTCCCTCCTTAATACCAACCATCACCCTGGGCCCTGAGTAGCTATACGTGAAAATCTGGGATGGAAACCTTCAGGCCACCACATTTAATGCTCCCAAACCTTAGCCACTGAAGCTATGGCTAATAAAAATGTGAAAATGTCTACATCAGCTCTTGAACTCGTTGATTAAATGTAATTTTTCAGTAACGTAAAAACAACCCACTTACGCATCTATTCGTGTGCCAAAGAGGTGATTGGTTCCATTTTGTAAAGACAAGGCTGAGCATGGTCTGCAGAATTCAGGCCATCTGGAAAGTGTCCAGGAGGCCGGTTTCCTCAGTGGTGGGCTTGTGTGTTGCTCTTTCTTGCTCTACAAGCACGCTGAGGCCTATAAAAACACAGTCTTAGCACATCTGTGAAGGGTTTTGTCTCCAGGATGTATTCTAGAAGTGGAATTGGAGACTCAAGAATTTCTAGATGTGTCTCACAGAACAGACTCTTGTTTCTGCCTCCCTGAAGGCTTTTCCATCCATGTAGGTACTCTCTTGCTTTTCAGAATTCTCCTTGAAACCTCCTCAGACCCTGAACATCTCCTTCTCACCATAAGTGTCCATAGTGTTCATTTTTCTTCTCACCTCACTGTTGTCCCTGAACAATTTTTGGGCCCTCTAGTAAAAACCTTTTCATGTATCTTATGTCATTGTACACAGGTGTCAAAATGGGCTCAGTGTGCCTCTTTGTTTCTCAATGCATTTTTTTTCTGTCACTAAGAAGCTATTTCACTTATCCCACTGAGCCTGGCATTCACACCCTTACCTCTGGCCAACTTGCCCTCCTTGGGCACTGGTCTTTCCAGGAAGAGCAGTCCATGTCCTTTCTCCACTGCACTTAAGCTTAACCATAGAGACTTTCTATTCTAGCCCTTTGAGTTGTGGAAGACTTTCATATTGTGCACCCTAGGAACCAGGCGGCAAACAAGGATAACTTTAAACCTAGGGTGAT
The DNA here is from genome assembly GCA_004025085.1 of Thryonomys swinderianus. Lineage (NCBI taxonomy): Eukaryota > Metazoa > Chordata > Mammalia > Rodentia > Thryonomyidae > Thryonomys > Thryonomys swinderianus. The sequence continues at coordinate 1,031 of PVIC010027593.1, forward strand.
GCTTTTGGCAAAGGACAGAGACCTTCCTTTTAGGCATCTGAAGTACATGCTGATGGTACTCTGCTGGGAAGTGAAAGCCTTACAGACCCCCTGATGCAGGTAGAAACCTATTGGTTTTCAGATTGCAGCTACACAAAACACTCCCCAAGATGGATTCCCTGATATTTTAGACTTTTAACAGTTACTTTATTTTTTAAAGCTATATTGTGGAATAATTTACATACAATTAAATTCACCCATTTTCATTGCATAGTTTGGTAAGTTTGAGTAAATTATGAGGCATCCAACTGCCAACATGTCAAGTATGATATCAAATTGTTTCTTTCACCCCAAATCATTTTTCATGCTCTTTTGCAAAGTCAGGCATTGCCTTGAATCTTTCTCCATAGCAACCACCTAATTGTTTTCTGTTGTAGTAGTTTGCCTTTGCTTAAATATCTCATACAATAAATAATTGTGAGTGACTGTCATGTTTAATGTTTCTCAATATCAAGCTGTAGTTTTTGGATTCTTTTAATTTTGTTTTGTTTTGTTTTGTTTTGTGTTTGTAGTTCAGGTCATCCTTGAACTCACTATGTAGCTCAAACTAAACTTGAACTGTGAGTGCTAGGAAGTTGGGCCACTATGTCCATCTCAAACCCCAAGACCTTTACACTGTACTACATGCCCAATCCTTTATTGCATTATTATCTTTATACCAAAACACAGTCTTGCTAAGTCCCTAAGTCACCCAACTTGAGCTTCAGCTTCCTCCTGTTTCTCCATCCCAGAAGACTGGGACTATAGATGAGCGCCCAACACCCAACCATGTTAAGCTATCTGTAATAAAGCACTCAGGATATTCTCAGACATGTGTTTGTGTGGACACATTCTTTTATTTCCATTGGGTTAAAGTCCCGAGAATGGAATTGCTGAGTCATAAAGATAAGTGTGTTTACTTTTTAAAGAAAAGAGTAAACTATTTTAAAAAGGATTATATAATTTTCATCCCCTCCAGTCATGCATGAAGGTGCCACTTGCCCCATATTCTCACCAACACTTGAACTTATGGGTCTTAAGTCTGAATCTATTGAGTACCCAGGGCAACCTCACTGTAGATGGTTCCTTGGCCTTGTTATCTCTGCATCTATCTTCCTCTTCTTATTGTTCCTCTCTGTTTCTCAGTCTTTTTATCTTTCTCTCTTTCTCATCTATCTTTCTTCCTTTCTCTCTCCTGTATTCCATGTATATGAGTATATATACATATGTGTGTGTATAAAATATATGTATATAACCACTAATACTCCCACCCTCACAGGTAAACTGTTGAGGCTTTTATTTCCTTCATTCCCCATTTTACTGTTATTTTGGTCAACAATTCCAGGTCCCCCAAGACGGTGCAGTAGTGGCAAAGCACATAGGAACTTTCACCCCAGCATTGGTGGATAGCAACCTCAGAATAGACAAAAGTACTATGGGGGCTGGGGATTTAGCTCAGTGGTTCCAGTGCTTGCCTACCAAGGGCAAGATCTCTGGTTCAATCTGGTAACCACATACAACAATACCGGGCCTAGTGACTCACACCTACCAGCAATCAGTACCATACACCACAATGCCAGGTGTGGTGGCTCACGCCTGTAATCCCAGCACTCAGGAGGAAGAGGCAGGAGGATTGCTGAGTTTGAAGCTTGCCTGGGTTACATAGAGAGCTCAGGGCCAGCCTGAACTACAAAGTGAGACTGTCTCGGGGGGGAGGGGAAGTACTATGTTATCCAGTTAAATAAGGAGCTTGGACCAATAGTCTGAGCTAGGAGGAGCTGAGGATCTAGAAATTAATCAAGTCAGAAGAATTAGAGGAAGAGCAAATATCTGCCCGGAAGGGACTGGGTCTGTTACCTGAGCCAGTTTCTCGATGACTTCAATCATCAACAGGCCTTACTGATTGACTAAGGGTCAAGGAGGGCATTAATTTCTGCTGTGTAGGCCACTCAGACCCATGTAAATGCTCATTGCTCCTTTCATTGCACTGAGAAGGGACCTGCACAGCTCTATACCAAAGAGACCCTGCAGAGCAGTAGAATGTAGAGGCCAAGGTCATTTTCAGGCTTCTGAGGTAAGCCTGAAACCTTTCTCTCTTGATAGCCTGGGCAGACACCTCCTCAAGACCCAGGCTCCTCCCCTGCACCCTTGCAGGGTCAGGATGCCTCAGAATATCCTCTCCACCCCTCTTTTTTTCCTGAGGACTAGAGGCTGAGGGGTTGCCTGTCACTTCCCAGAGCCAGACCAGCACACTTTCAATTCGTGTTTCTCCAGTTAATAATTAATTGACCATGAATTTGATCTTGGTTATGGGCTAAAGGGATAACCTAGAAATGCTAACCTGGAAAATGCCATAATCATTACGTATTTCTAAAGAAGGACCAAAAAATTATTTTAAATTCAAAACAAGAAGCCAGGACCAAGACTGAATAGGGAGAAGCATATACAGGACCTCACACAGGAACTATAAGAGATTAAGAAGCATTTTTTAAGATAAAAAAAAACTCTTAAAGGGAGCCCAGGGAAGTGTAAGTCCTGCAAACAAGGAACCCTCAGGATGAACAAATCAGTCACACCTTCCTGTTTTTATTCAAACTGTTCCTTACACTCTTATCAAGGATTATCCTCACTGCCCATCTCTAGGGGTCCTCATCCTACACTTTTTTAGAAAAGCACTCCTTGCTTTTAAAGAGATCAGGGGTAGAATACTATGGTTTGGATATTGTTTAAATTGTCATATGTTTGATGTTTGCTCCTTAGAGTGGCAATGCGAGGTGAAGAACCTTTAAAAGGTGGAGCTGGTGGGAGGTCCTCAGATCATTAGAGGTGTGTCCTTGGAAAGGACTGTGCAAAGCCAGCCTCCCTGGAGTTCCTGTCCTTGGAAAAGTGATCTTTGCCTCCAGCATAAATTTTTACTATCTCCTGTCAGAGCTGAGTTGATTCTGGTTCTATCCCTTTGAATCTCCAGAATGGTAAGCCAAATAAATCCCTTTTCTTTACAAAGTTAGCCTGTCCCCAAACAAGGTGCTCATTTCAACTACTGCAGCTTCTCCCCAGATTCAGTTGTGAGGAACATGGAGGGACAGTGGTGAAGGCTGGGTCTGGTGTCCTGGTCTGGGTAACCTGTCTGCTCTTGGCATTTCCTGCCACAGCCACTGGTAAGACACGCGTGCTCCACCACAAGGATGGGAGTTTCTGGGTCAGTTAGAGGATTGGGTGGCCAGGGGACAGAGAGGTAGGGACCAGGCCCAGGGATAGAGCTCAGTGGTGCCACACCTGCCTCACAAGCACGAGGTCCTAATTTGATCCTCAGTACCAAAAAAGAGAGACGCACTCAGGGACCATAAGGAGTGTGCAGCTTGCTTGTGGAAGAGATCCGTTTTGGAGGAATGACAAGGATCACGCGTCCTCTCTGTTTCAGGGCTCTGCCTTTGCTACCTGTGTGATCCCAAGGGCAGCCCTGCTTAGGAAAATAATTGTCCTTACTTTTAAGAGGATCAGGTATGCAAGGTAAGTGGATATGCCAAGGACTGCCACAGTGAAAGAAGTGACTCACAGCATCGTGGAACAGGAGGCACATCACGCCTCACAGGACCACAGAAGGAAAGCCTCGACGTGGCAATGGGAACAAGAGGAAATGTGGGCAGAAGTGTTTATTGCTTTGATATAGGGGTATGGAGGTAACTCTCAAACCTGCTAGCTATCTGAAATCTAAGTTCAATGTTCTCTAAAATCAAAGAACAAATTCTAGGAACAATGGAAGTTAAGAGCAGGAAAATTTTATTGAGAGAAAGACAATTTCTATCTAAGAGAGACATCAGAAGATCCAAAAAATGGGTTGCCCACCCACCTTGATTCTCAAACGTGTTTTATGGGATGAAGCTTTGAGGTGAGGTGGGTACACAGTGAGAGAAAACTACAGTCAACTAGGAAGATTACAAGTATAGTTGCTTAGGTAACATTGGTCCAATGGGAAATCAGCAAGTGGACATGAGGTGGGACAAAACTATGATCAACCAATAAGATTATAAATACAGTAGCTGGAGGAAGTAAGTGGGTGTAGAAGTTTGTCTTTTTAAAGTGACAACCAATGAATGTGCTGCTTCAACTGTTTTTCTATGTTGAAGGCCCAGCTTTGTTCCATTGCCTTATGTAACTTTATTTTTTTCTTTTTGAGACAGGGTCTCACTTTGTAGTTCAGGCTGGCCCTGAGCTCACTATGTAGCCCAGGCAAGCCTGGAACTCAGCAATCCTCCTGTCTATGCCTCCCGAGTGCTGGGATTACAGGCGTGAGCCACCACGCCCAGCTTTTTTTTTTTTTTTTTTTTTTGTGGTGGTGGTGGTGGTGGTGGTATCAGGGATTGAACTTACAACATTGCACTTGGAAGGCAGGTGGCAGCACCACTGAGCTAAATCCCTGGCCCTGCCTTATAGTAATTTCTAACTTGGCTATCTGCATTAGTTTCCACAGGGAAGAACAGAGGAAGCAGAATTAGGATTAATTGACTTGAATAATATCAGTGGGCTTTGCGGAGCTGGCCCTGGGGTGATCAGGGCTGGCAGATAGATGCTAGGTATATGAGGAGGCTGGGATGTGGTCCTAGCTCACCTCACCTATTAGTGGCTTGCCTTAACTGTCCCTCAGAGAGACCATCCCCCTATGGCCTATCAGTCTCCAGATGTCAAAGAATCACAATACAGAAATTAAGATTGATTATTATCGCTTATGCAGCACATGGGTCTTCTGAGGTCCAACTAGGAAGTGGCTAGCCCAAAGCCCAGTCCCCACAGTAGGTTTGTTTTGGCTGAAGGGACTGAGGGTAATGCCAAGTCTGAGACCAAAAAGTCAGAAGAGCCATGGGGCCCAGTTCACAGGCTCTCTGGGAAGGTTAGCAAGGTGCTATGTCAAAAGCTCTCAAAACAGTTTAGTAGACTAGGTGCTCAGAAAGCCAATGTTTCCTTTGCTATGAGCATCTTTCACTCTTCCCCCTCAGAGAGGCTGCAAACTCACTCTGTGGTCCTCTGTCCTGCCTTCAGAGCCCCAAACCGTTCAGCCTGAAGTGGACACCCACCTGGGCCGTGTACAAGGCCAGCAGGTGGGCGTGAAGGGCACAGATCGCCTTGTGAATGTCTTCCTGGGCATCCCATTCGCACAGCCACCCATGGGGCCTCTCAGGTTCTCTGCCCCACTGCCAGCACAGCCCTGGGAAGGTGTGCGGGATGCTGGCACTGACCCCCCAATGTGAGTAGTTCGGATAGAGGTGGGCCAGATGGTATAGCTTCCAATCCAAGCAGGGCTGACCAGCTTCCTTCGGCTTCTTGGCTGCAGGTGCATACAGGACATAAAAAGAATGAACAATACCAGATTCTCGCTCAATGGAAAACATAAAATCTTCCCTGTTTCCGAGGACTGCCTGCTCCTCAACATCTACAGCCCAGCTAAGGCCACAACAAAGACCAGGAAGCCAGTATGCAGCCCAGAGGGACCCGTTCACCCATCCAACTCCACTTTACCACTTCTCTCTCCCCATGCCTGTTCCCAAACCACCCCAGGGGCCCTGAAAATGCCTGCTAGATGGGTACCTGGCGCCCTGAAACTGGGGTCACTGTCCCACGACTGTCTCTGCAGGTCATGGTGTGGATCCATGGAGGTTCACTGATAGTTGGCTCCGCCACCTCCTACGATGGATCAGCCCTGGCTGCCTATGAGGATGTGGTAGTGGTCACAGTTCAGTACCGCCTTGGGATCCTTGGCTTCTTCAGGTGACACAGCTGGCCTGGCAGAGGGTCAACTTTATGCAAAATATTCAAGAGCCTGGAGTGGAAGTCCAGAGCCTGAATGGAAGGCTCTCCACCTCTGCTGTCTGGAGTAGAGGAGGATCCAAGCGGGCACCGTAGCCTCCTGTGTAATCCCAGCACTCTGGGAGGCTGAGAGAGAAGGAGTACAAGTTCAGGCTCATTCTGGGCAGTTTAAATGAATTGGCAACACCCTGCCTCAAACTAAACAGTGAGAGAAAGAGTATTCAGCCCAATGCAAAGGCCCTGGGTTCAGTCCCCAGTACCACAAAATAAAGAGATAAAGAATCTTGCTCTCCAAAATTCATCTCCAAGGAAGGCCCCCAAATAAAGTCAGATGGTACACTGAACATGGCCCCTTGGGGAATGGGTATTAGTTTCTGGGAGGGAGCCCACATCCCAGTGGGTTATGAGGGCAAAGAGCAACAAGCTCTGGCTCTGGCTGCCCTGGTGGGCCTGCCCATACCACAGACGACTGGGCAGCTAGAGAACGGCAGTGGTTCAGACCAGGCCAGACTCTGGGAGCAGAAAAGGGGCAACTGTTCTCACAAACCAAACTGACACAAACGAAACCGGCCAGTTAATATGTGCCCAAAGGACCAGCTTGAACTAACCACTACCTCCTCCTGCTCCTAGCACTGGGGACAAGAATGTGCCCGGCAACCAGGGCTTCCTAGATGTAGTGGCTGCTCTGCACTGGGTGCAGGAGAACATCACTCCCTTCGGGGGTGATCCCAATTGTGTCACCATCTTTGGCCAATCTGCAGGTGCCGTCATCGTCTCTGCCCTGGTAAGTCACCATGGGCAGCTAGCAGTTGTGGTTGGGGCCCAGAACTCTCCTCCGCCCTCTGCTGACAATGCTCTGTCCTCTCTGCTACTCCCAGGTGCTGTCTCCAATGGCCACAGGACTATTCCACAGAGCCATTGCACAGAGTGGGCTCATCGTTGCCCCGATGCTAAGAGAGTCTGACCCATGGCTCAGAGCTCAGGTCTGCATTTCCTTCATTCTCATTCCATGTGGTCCACACATCCCAGGATGTGCTGGCTCAAAGGTCTCAGAGTCAGGAATAGTCACCCACAGGAAGCCCTTGTTTTAAAGAGAGACACACTAGGATAAAGAAAACTCATCACCCATGGAAGTCAGAGGAAACATCAGTGCATTCCTGGGGATGGACAGCCAGGTGTCATTCTCTGGAGGAGGCCACCCCTAAGCAGACTGTCTTTGGCCTATTCCCCAGGGTAGGGTCTTGGGGAGCACACCTCTCCCCAAGAATGCTTGGGAATCCCTGCATTCCCAGTCCCTGCCATTTGAAAGATCTCCATCCAACCTCCAGATCCAATCCTGGGTCCTCACTGAGGGCCTTGTAAGCAGTCACTATGGGCCACCACCAAAGGGTCCTCTGTGGGCACTGAAGGTGTGAGACAGCAATGGCCCTGGAAGCAGGAAGCCATCGGGTAGGGACCAGAGCTGGGAGTGAAGGAGCTGGAGGATAAGGATTAAGGCACTCAGGGACCTCAAGGGCCATGCCAAGAATCTGCCTTCATTCAAAGGCCAGGAAGAGGCAGGGTGGCGACAAATCTGAGCTACTTAGAATGGACAGTGGGCTGAAGACAGCAATCTTGGAAATGGAGTGGCCAAGGAGACAATTAAGGCAAAGTCCAGGCAAGAGACAGTGATGGGGTAGGGCTGCCACAGGCTTGAGGAAAGGGGTTGATGAAGGCTGTGTCAGAGGCTTCACCTGCCCTATCTCCAGCGGAAGAGCAGGCTGGGCAGAGTAACCACTAGGTACAGAGAACTTGGAACCTTCAGCAGGACATATTGTCTCTTGTCTGCATAAGAGCAGCAGCCTCCCCGCCCATCTCTTCATTGTCTCCACCTTGAACTCGGGGTCCTGCCTGGGTTTCCTGAAGCTCACTTGTCCCTCCAGCCTCACTTCCCAGTGAACTCCGGCCTCTGTATTCCCATGGTCTGGTCAGAGCACCGCACATGCATGCCTTCCCTCTCCAGCCCCTTCTCATGTCACTCACTCCATAGACTGTTATGACACAGAGGAGGACACAGTTCTCAGAGGGAAATGTTCTGCCACAGCAAAGACAAAAAGCATGGTCATGTGTGGTAGTAAATACACGTAGTGCCCACACTTGGGAGACTGAGGCAGAAAGATTGTTGTCAGTTTCAGGCCACCAGAGCTACATAGTAAGTTTAAGGCCAGATTGAACTATGTAGCAAGATCTTGTCTCAAAAAAAATCAAAGTAGGGCCAGAGATTTGCCTCAGTGGTTCCAGCACCTGCCTCACAAACACAATGGTCCTGAGTTTGATCCCCGGTAACCACATACAATGCTGGGCGTGGTGACTCACGCCCACCAGCAATCAGTCCCACATACCACAGTGCCGGGCGTGGTGGCTCACGATTGTAATCCCAGCACTCGGGAGGCAGAGGCAGGCGGATTGCTGAGTTCGAGGCTTGCCTGGGCTACATAGTGAGCTCAGGGCCAGCCTGAACTACAAAGCGAGACCTTGTCTCAAAAAAAAATCAAAGTATAACAGAAAGAAAGAGAGAAGGACGGTGGGAAAGAGAAGAAAAAGGGAAGAAAGAGAAGAGGGAGGAAGAAAGAAAGAGAGGGAGAAAGAAAGGTCATTCTCAGAGGGCAGTCACAACTGGGTGTCACTGAGGTACACACAGGCTAAGGGCCGCCTCCCATAGGAGTAACAAATCTTTGGCCAGGCTTGGACTTGGTCTGCAACATAACAGCCCAGTCCTGGAGATGCCCCCCTTTCCACGGGAAGGCAGGTAGGGGCTGAGAAGAGGGGAGCCTATTTCTCTCTCCCCAGAGCCTCGCAGACTCCTTGACCTGCAGCTCCGACTCCCCGGCTGAGCTGGTACAGTGCCTTCGGCAGAAGAAAGGAGAGGAGCTAATCTCTGCCAAAGTATTGGTATGCCACTCTTTGGGGATGGTAGCAGACAGATGCCCAAAGGGACTCCTGTCTAGCTCCTATGGGAACAGATGGGAAGTGTAAAATGTCCCGCCAATCTGGGGTAGGGCTTGGGCAGCCACCTGTCAGAGGAAGGAACTGAAGGCTGCCCCTGACCCCGAGGGCTGGCCTCACTTGTTTGGGTCTCTTGACTCCCTCTGGCCCCAAACTACAGTAATCACCATTTTTCCCAAAGGCTCAGCTGCTCAGACCCACAGCTAGGTGACCTCGGGGCCTCATCCTCCGAGGCTTGGTCCTGACAGGGGCCCGGGGATCCTGCTTTGTTTTCTCCTGCAGAAAAGGGTGATCTCTGCCTACACCATCGATGGCTCTTTCTTTCCCCAAAGCCCTGAAGAGATCCTGGAGGCAAAGCAGTTCCACCCTGTGCCCTTCCTCACAGGTGTCAACAATCATGAGTTTGGATGGCTCGTCCCCAGGGTGAGTGTCCCCTACCCTTCAAGGCTGTGACCATCACCACAGCCCTGTGTGCTGAACGCTCTTGTTATTACCACTTGGTGGGTGAAAAACTTGAGGCTCACAGAGCTTTTAGAGTCACCAGCTAAAGGTCATCAGCTTCATTTCACAAAAGCAAACTTTCCTTTCCAGGAATCAAGTTTTGCACGAAGAGGTCTTCTGGGCCATACTGAGCCTCAGCAGATTTCTGCTGGTGTCTGGTTTACACATCAGACTCTGTCAGATGGGTTAGGGTGACTGTGCATGCCTGAATGACAACCTGAGACTCAGGTTTCAGATAGCAGTGGATAGGTGGGGACCTCAGGCCCCAGACACCTGCAGTCCATTCCAGCTGCACAGATCCCCACAATAGTGTCAGTATCACTCTCCCCCTAGACAAGGGCATGATGATCTTCCATCATTCTCACTTGTCTTCTCATGTTTATAGCAATCACTTTATTAATATTTTCAGTGCTGAGAATAGACTGTGGGCCTTATGAATACTAGGGAAGCACTGTACCATTTATCTATGCCCCCGTCCAGCAATCGCTTTTAATACCCACAAACCTACACAAATAGGTTTCATTTTGGTGTCTGAGCAGGTTTCTAGTTTTTACCACACTGTTAACATGTCCCCAGTTTTTATACCCTGAATTATTCCTCTGGAATCAATTTCCAGAAGTGTTGGCTTACAGTAGACGCTCATGCAACCTTAACTTTGAAACACAAAGCTTTGTAATTTCTAAGCTGATGTCCCACTCGCTGGCAGGCAGCTTTATCTCCCTACATTATCAAGGTTTATTTTAGATCAAAGTTTGCAGAGGTTCCAGTCCATAGTCAGGTGGCTCCACGGCAAAGTAAAAACAATTCATGGTGTGGCAGACAGCAAAAAGCAAGCAGCAAACCTTCCCTCCCTTTTTATTCCACTCAGGCTAAAAGCCAATTGGTTAGTGCCTCCCATACCCAGGACAGGTCTTTCATCTTCAGAAAATGCATTCTGCCACATGCAGAATTGTCCTGGTCCAATCAATGAACTGATCCAATTATTACACACTGTAACCCATATTCATATACCCCAGATCCAGTATCATGCACTTAGAATCCAACCACCTCCCAAAAACCCCACCTATGAGCACAGGAGATTTGGGGAGGGATATTTAGATATAAACTCTAACAGATTGTTTCCTCCTTTTTGGCCATTATGACTATTCTCCTAATAACATTCCTATATAAGTTTTTGTGCAAATATATTAGTTTTCCATTATTATGAGGAAACATATGTCTGAGTAATTTATAAAGAAAAGAGATTTATTTAGCTCATAGATTTGGAGACTGAAATTTCAAAAAAAACACTAGTGATGCCCTCCCACTTCACATTCCCTCATCCTATCACCAGATGCAGATTGCATCACGATGGCAGGAGCATGGGGTGATGAGAAGATCACCAGACAGGAAGAGAGGGCCTCTTTCATAACCAAATTGGCTCTCAGGAGAACTAAGCAGGGATCCTGTGAGTACTATGTTATGCTCTTCCAAGGGCAAGGTCCCAATGACTGAACACTTTCCACTAGGCCTCACCTCTTAAAGATTCTTTTTATTCCTCCACTGCCATATGGATGGATCAAGCTTCCTACACATGACCTTGGAGAACAGAGTGCTGGGATTACAGGCATGCATCACCTTGCCCAAATGAGTTACATATTCTAGATACATTTTTTATCAGATATAGGACTTCCAAATACTTTCCTCCATTTGTGGGTTGCCTTTTCACTTTTTTGGTAATGTTTTTTGTTGTTGTTGTTGTTGTTGTTTTTTGGAGACAGGGTCTCGCTTTGTAATTCAGGCTGGCTCTGAGCTCACTATGTAGTCCAGGCAAGCCTCGAACTCAGCAATACTCTTGTCTCTGCCTCCTGAGTGCTGGGATTACAGGTGTGAGACACCACGCCCAGCACTGTGGTATGTGGTATTGATTGCTGGTGGGCATGAGACTCCACGCCCAGCATTGTATGTGGTTACTGGGATTGAACTCAGGACCTTGCGCTTGCGAGGCGGTCATCAGAACCACTGAGCTAACTCTCCGGCCCTCTTGGTAATGTTTTTGCAACAAAAATTTTTCATCTTTATGAAGTGCATTTTTTTCTTCCATTCCTCGTGCTTTGCCTAATCAGGATTATAAAGCTATAGTCCTATATTTTTTCTAAGAATTCTATAATTTTAGCTGTTTACTTTTAGGTCTGTGATTCATTGGAAGTTTAATTGGTTTTTGTTTTGTCTGTTTGTTTTGCTTTTTTTGTTTGTCGGTTGGTTGATTTTGGACCCAAGGCCTTCACACTGAGCTACCTCCCCTGCCCTTTTTTTATTTCATATTTTGACATGGTCTTGCTAAGTCACTAAATAGTCAGGACTGGGGTTGAAGTTGCAATCCCCCTATTACAACCATCTGGAGTGCTAAGAGTACAGGCATGCACTACCATGAGAAGCTCTGGAGCTAATTTTTTTATATTGTTAGAGGTTCTTTTGTATATGGTTATGCAGTTGTCCCAACACATGTCATTTAAAACATTTCTTTCCTTACAAATTACCTTCAAGGTATTTTATGAAGATCAACTGCCTGTAAATGTAAAGGCATAATGTTTGGACTCTGAATTCTATCCCAATCATTCCTGGTCTCTCTCCTTACACTACTACCACAGTATCTCAAATGCGATGATTTTGAAGTAAGTTCTGAGATTAGGAAGTGGATATTGTCCATCTTTGTTCTTTTCCAAAATTATTATATTAGTTTGCAGGCAGGTGGCAGCACCATTTAGCTACATACTGGCCCTAGGGTTGCTATAACAAAGTACCATCTGGGAGCCTTAAACAGGCTGGTATAAACCTATAATCCCAGTACTTAAGAGCCTGACACAGGAAAATTGCCACAAGTTTGAGGCCAGCCTGGGCTACATAATGAGTTTAAATCTAGCCTAAACTACATATTTAGACTGTCTTTTTTTTTTTTTCCTTTTTCCGATACTGGGGTTAGAACTCAGGACTTTGTACTTGCCAGGCAGCACAGCACCACTAAGCTACATCTCTAGCCTCCTGTCTCATTTTTTTAATGAATAAATGAATGAAAGCTATCATTTCACGGGGCTATTTGTAGCTGAAAGTCAAATCAAGGCATTTGAAAGGCTGGATTTTTCTGAATGCTACAAAGGACAATCAACCTCTCTCCTTGCTTCTGGTAGCCTCAGGTATTTCTTGGCTTATAGAATCTCTCACTTCACAACAACTTCACATCATCTTTTCTCTGAGTCTATTTCACCCTTACAGGGTCACCAATCATATCAGATGAGATCCCACCATCATGATTACCATTGCAATCATCTTAACATAACTCAGTTAGCTTTCTAACGTGTTCTCTAAATAGGCTCACCTGCTGAGACACTTTCAGTAAGTGTCTCAGTTACTTTCTCATCACTGAGATATAATAGCCAACACCCACAACACGAAGAAGGAAAGCTTTATTTTGGATCACAGTTAACAGAAGTTTTAGTCAATAGACTCCACTAGCATAGCAGAAGATAAACAGTTCCAGGCATGGAAACAGGGAGCACAGAGAGATCAAGAGAGGAGAAATACAGATAGAGCTTGCAGGCCACACCCCCAGTGACCCACTTCTTCCAACCAGGCTTCGCCTCCCAACACAACATTTAACAGTGAACTCATCAGGGGTCTAATGCACACTGATGAGTGTTGTACCTCCATGATCCAATCATCTCCCCAAAGCCCCATCTATGAGTGTATGAGGCTTTTGGGGGAGTATGTAAATATAAACCATAACACTGGGGATTAGGAAATTCTGTTTATTCACATGTGAACTTTCTGCTCCTGTTCTCATGGATTAACAGAATGTTAAGGGGCAATGAAATGAACTTTAAAACAGATCCACCTCTCTATAATGTTCACTCTGTATCAGGCCTTCTAGCTGTCCATCGCCTTAAGCACTTGGCCACCTCATCAGGACTGTCTGGCCTTTGATATACATTAACTACCTGTTGTATGTGGTACTACTGTCTCCAACCACCACATCCTTTGCCAGTTTGAGGTTTATCTTCTGGGGTCTGCAGACTAGTGGGTTTAGCAACATGTGGCTCTATAATGAGTTTCTAGACAGGACCATTGCTATGGTTTGGGTCACGATGTTCCCCCAAAGCGTCCTTGGGTCAGAGATAGCTAAATCTGGAATGTGTGATGCTGGGATTAAGGGCATGTGATTGCAAAACCACTACATGTGAGTGAGAAAGAGTGGTTTAACACCACCCTAATCCCGGTAGATTGGGTGGAATAAAAGAGGGGAAAAGACTCGATGAAGGTCTCTTGTGGCTTTATTACTTTGTGGGCACCACATTGTTTCTTCTCTCTGCCTGTCTGCCATCCACCCTGCCAGCTGATTATGAACTGAAACCTCCATGAAATGTGACCTAATAAATAAACGCTTTCCCCTTTCACTTTTGGTGTCAGGTATTTTGTCTCAGCAACAAAAGGAAAGTAACTAACACAGCTGTGACACTTTTCTGCCTAGGGCCAGGAGTAGATCTGGGGCAGCAGTCAGTTGAAGTGAACATGTCTTGGTGTTCCCCACAGGCCTGGGGTTTGCTGGATAAGATGGATCAGATAAACCAAGAACACGTGCTGGATATCTTGAAGCCCTGCTTGGACAGTATGGTAAGGCAAGAAGCGGAGGAAAGAGGTTGGTGGGCATCTGATCCAGGGCTCTCTGCTCCCACCTTCCAACACCTTCAGCTGCCCACTACAACTAAGCGCCTTAGTCCAGCTACTGAATTTTTTTTATTTCTACTCCAGAATCCATAGGGCATTGTGTAATTCTCAAAGGAAAATCACTGTCATTGTTGTCATTGTCACCATCAAAACTGCCCTTTTATGACCATGACATATGTTCCAGGGACAGAGCTATGCTGCGCATTACAACAGGCATTCATCAACTTCTGTCCTCAGTCCAGCTTTGTAAAGAAAGGCTTTAAATTATGCCCATTCTATAAATGAGGAAACCAAGTCTCAGGCCTCGTGGTAGAAAAGGAAAGGGACCGGGCAGAGTTTGAGGCAGCCTCAGCTGTTATAATCACACTAGCGGATGTGGAATCGGTTGGAGCTGGGGTAAAATCTCAGCTCTGGCACTTGACTGGATCCATTCCTATAGATATGAATGATACTTTCCACTCACCTGAGCACCTATAAGAAGAATACTGTCTTTGAAAGGTCTACCAGGAGCCAGGTATGGTCATGCATACCTAAAATCCCAGTACATAGGCTGAGGCATAAGGATCTCAGGTTGTGGGCCAACCTAGGCTACATGGTAAGACCCTGCCTCAAAAAGGGAATCAGCACTCCCAATGGTGCACAATCTATGTGTGCTTCTCTTCTTTAGAAGACCCAGAGCCTCCCCATTCACACAACCTCAACACTGCTCTTGGGAACTATGGTGAGAAACTTTCACTTATTCTCTCATTTATTTCCAAATAAACTTCAACTGAGCATCTGCTTCCAGGCCAGACTTTGTGCTACAGACCTCACATAGGCCTCCAAACAACCCTGCCAGGTAGATGAGCCACCTGTTTAAGGCCTCACAGCCAAGGAGTGGCCACCAACCTAGGATTTGACTTCAAACCTGAACTTATCCTACCCAGACACCATCTAGAATTCCCAGAGGGGAAGACAGATGGCTGAGCCCTGGAGCAAGCACCCCCAGATGTGAAGAAAGCTTCTTGGGAGAGACCTAAGTAGACTTAACTCTGACTTCTTGTCCCAGAACGTCCCCCCTGAGATGATGTCCATGGTCATAGAGCAGTATTTAGGCACCGGCTCAGACACACAACCTAGACATGAAGCCATCCAGGAACTGATTGGTGATATTTTATTCAACATTCCTGCTTTGAATTTCTCAAGAAACCTCCAAGGTAAGCATGTCACTGGCCACCTTCTCAACCCATCCCCATTGAGCCCAGGAGCTGGGTCATCAGAGGCAACATTTATTGACAGGTGCAGATTTCCCTAACACCTTGAATCCACGCCCTTCTGCCACCCCAAAGCCCTCTTTCCCTGTGATAAAGCATCACAATAGTGACAGCTGTCTCCAGAGTAGCACTTTGTGGAGGAGAACACAGAAGCTCAGAGACATACCATGATTTATTGCAGATCACACAGCAGGACCCATCATCATTTATCAAGGATTTATTCATTTCATGGGCAACTTTGTCATTGTTGGATTCTTTCCTGGGAGAAGCTGTGTTTCTTCAAAGCCTGGCAGCTAAGCCTGACACAACTCTAGATTAGCTCCAAATTCTTAACATTATGACCTTGAGCAAGACTGTGCCACATTTTCTTCATATGTAAAATGGAAATAGTGGAATCTAACCCCAAGGTTCTTATGAGAACAGAATGAAAGGTCACACAATCGGCACCCAGAGACCATCAACACTTAGTAAGGGCTCAGAAATGCTTGTTGCTAATCACTGTGCCTTCATCGTTTGTAAGATTGGGATTGATGTCACAACAAACTTGGCATTTCCAAGGCTTCAGGATCACATCAGGCTGTCAATTCCTAACTCTGATCTTGCCCTTTCTCTGCAGATTCTGGGGTCCCCATTTTTTTCTATCAGTTCCACCATGTCCCCAGTTCTTTTGCAAAGATCAAACCACCCTGGGTGAAGGCTGACCATGCGGCTGAGATTGCATTCATGTTCGGGGGTCCTTTCCTCATGGATGAAAGCACTCTCCTGGGTAAGGATAGGCAACCAGACATGCAATCCCTAGGCTTCTACAGTCCAAAGGGCCAGACTGGACTGTCAACAGCAGAGGTCTCCAGTCAGCACCAGGATCCCTTGGGGCCCCTCCGGGGCCCACCTGATTCTAATCCAGGTCTTTCCCTCCCACCAGCCTTTCCAGAGGCCACAGAGGAGGAGAAGCAGTTGAGCCTCACCATGATGGCCCAATGGGCCCACTTTGCCCGAACAGGGTAAGTGAGTTGGGGAATGAGTAAGGGAGCACGCCTGGCATTGAGACTGGGACAACTCAGATCTGCCCCCAAGAGGACAGCATGAGAGGTCTTGGTCCTCATCCATTCTTCCCACCCAGGGACCCCAATGGCCAGGGGCTGCCTCTTTGGCCCCAATTCAACCAGCTGGAGCAATACTTGGAGATCAGCCTGGTGCCACGGGTCAGGCAGAAGCTGAAGGAGACCGAGATGCAGTTCTGGACAGAGACACTTCCCACCAAGATCCGACAGTGGCACCACCAGAAGCAAGACAGGAAGGCCCCAGAGGAGCTCTGAGGCAAGGCCTTGGTCACCTTGACTGGGGCCAATACAAAGGGTGGCGGTGTCCCAGCCAGATGGTCTCTTTCTACTCTTGCTAATTCATGTCCCTTCAAGCATCAGCCACTGCAAGATTGTCCTGGTGCAATTTGAAATGTCACCAAGCTGCTTCCTACCTCTGGGGCTTTGCACGAGTTCCTGCCTCTCCCTGAAGTGCCTTGCCTGCTTCCTTCCTGCCAAGGCCCAGCTCATTGGTCAAGCTCTCCCCGTTTCTTGGCTTCTCTGGGCCCTGTGGCCCTGAGTGTGTGTCCATTACCACACAGTTCACCCTCAACTCACACTGTCTCTTTCTGAATCTTTGTCCCTCACAAAAGAAAATGTGGATCTAACTGACCCCACTCTGTCATTCACACCAAGTTCAGGATCTGGCAGTACCTGGACAGAGCAGAATTCCGTAAGCCCACACTCATGACCTTCACCAGCTAGAGCCCCGGCCCTCAGAACTGAGAGTTCAAGCTCCCAGCCCTAATGTCTAGGCACCTCCCTCCCTTCCCACCTGGAGAGAGCTCCCAGAACTCCTACCAGACACAGCAGCACAGGTCAGGGGAGAGTGGCCAGGCTCCCAGACCTTCGTCTATGCCTTGTACCCCATTACTACCATTGTGCAGGGCTCCTCCAAGTGCTTCTTCTGCCAAGTACCAGGAGAGAGTTTTGGGAAAGAGATTGTATTGGTGACAGCAGCAAGAGGAGACTTGACCCTGGGACTTATGAACCCAGGCTTGGAACTGCCCCCATCGAGGTTATCTGACAAATACAGGCAGACAGTAGAAATTCCTCCAGTGTCTCCTAGTTGGATCAGAGGCTCCAAGTGGACAGACTCAGGTCAAAGTCCCTTCACCCGCAGACAGTAGAAATTCCTCCAGTGTCTCCTAGTTGGATCAGAGGCTCCAAGTGGACAGACTCAGGTCAAAGTCCCTTCACCCACAGGTCCAAGCAGCTCTGCAGGCAGCCAGCCAGTCACTGAGACCCAGCCATGCTGTAGGCTGGTGCTGCTCAAGAGCTTGGGCAGATCTCTCCTCTCACAGAGGACTCGAGGTTCCCTGTTGAAGTAATAAGACTGGGTACGTTGAAACCATGCAAGAGACTGGACGATCTGGCTCTGTCCTGTCAGGGGGTAGAGTACATCCAGAAAGGCACCTTGGTGGAAGAGGATAAACTGGATTTGAAGGATGGCGGGAGTCCCTTAGTTTAACACCCTCAGGAAGGGCATTCCACATAAACTAGTGATGGTGAATCTTTTAGAGCTTTCAGTGATAAACCAGCTGTGTCACACATGCCATAGGTTCACCACCTCTGACACAGAGGGAAGAGCATGAGTAAACAGCTTCACTCCCACCCATTTCCTTTACTCTGTCGCTGGCAAATACATTACATTTCTATCCATTAGCCCACCGAATAACACATGATAAACACATTACTGTACTTTGTACAACTGCCTTTTAAATTGGTTGAAAGAAAAAGGAATTTATATTATTAATATAGATAGTATTAATAATATAGATATTATTAATATAGGTCTGTGTGCCACAGCCTCCTGCGTGACCTATATAACCTTTCTCCGGAGCTCACTGAAGGTTCGTGCATCTGTCCTGCATCTCCTACATCCAAATGTAACAGTGAGTTGTGAGAAAGAACGTGTGCAATGGACACAGGTGACATCACTCAGCACTGTCAATCATTTTGTCAGTCACACTCAGGAAGCCCCAGTGAGAGGCACCCCCAGCTGGCATAACATTTTAAATACCTCAACCAGACACCTTCAACACTTACACCATTTTCCTTCCCATGGGCATGAGTAGCTCACTCTGAGGATACTGTTACCTAAATAAACTTTTCTGCTTTTTCCTTTAACACATACCATGTCCAAGTCTTTTTTTGTAGCACACAAGAACCTGGGATCCTGTCTAGGCCCTCATCATATAGAGGGTGAGCAACTAAGTCAGCTTGAAATCCACATCTGTCAGACTCAGAGGTCAAATCCCATTCCACATTGTTGCCTGTATTCCCTTTGCGCAGCCAAGAAATTTACAAATATTCTCAAGGAAATTGAAGCTGCAAATGTAGCTCAGTGGTACAGCACCTGCCTGGCAAGTACAAGGCCCTGAGTTCAGTTCCCAGTACAAAAAAAAAAAAAACTCTTGCAAGATATGCAGGGAAATAACATTCTGGCCTCTCAAGAGCTGATTCTGACCCTGAAGATAACGGTTTGCCAGGGCACCTGGCTGACCTGGTTGGCCTATTCAGTGTCCCCTGGCTCATGTGCACACTGGATGGGGCCATGTGTGACCTGGAAGTCCCACTGAGGTGCCTTCCCAGGGACAACTGCTTTCCATATGGGCCAGGTGAAAGGTTGTTACTTCTCTGGGGAAAGGTGGCAAAACCAGGGGCCACCTGGCTCATAAGGCTTGCACAGAGCTGGCAAAAGAATGGTACATCCAGCTGAATAAGAATATGTGTGGCTGGCTACCAGGACTAGCAAATGAGCTCTGTCTTCTCCACTTCCTTCCCCTGGTAGGCCTGCACTTTCAGATATACTCCACAGTGGTTGATGCTGTTTCTCAAGAGGTCCTTTGTCTCCTGAAGCCTGAGTTTCATACTCCTAGTGATGTGACTATAACCCATAAGAGAACCCAGCGGAAGGAGATGATGAAGAAAGAAAAGGAGTCAAGACAGTGGCTAGATAGAGCTGTCAGAGGATCTTACTTCCCTAGATTTGCCTTTCCTATCCTTTCACGGTTACCTCTTTAAATCCTACATTGAACTGGGCATCAAGGTGCATACCTGTAATCCCAGTGCTTAGGAGGCTGAGACATGAGGGTTTTTAAAATTGATTTTATTGGTACATTTTGTGTACATATTATGATCAAAGTCAACATTGAGAATTTGTACCAGTATATGATATGACTCTATTCCCGTTTTTTTTCTGATTCCCCTGCCCACCCACAACTCCTAGATACATAAACTTTGTTTCCTTATTTTTTTTTTTTAGACAGGGTCTCCCTTTATAGTTCAGGCTGGCCCTGAACTCACTGTGTAACCCAGGCTAGTCTTGAACTCACAGCAATCTTCCTGTCTCTGCCTCCCGAGTGCTAGAATTACAGGCATCATTACTCACTCTGAACTTACTACATCCCATAGCTGTAACATTCCTTCTTCCTCCAGTCCCTCCAGGTGTTTTGGAATGAAGCAAACTAAGTCACTAGGCACTGATCATGTAAACAATTTCTTCTGTGTTTTGGACAGTCTCTCAGAACAAATTTCTCGGTCAAGGGCTACAGCCAATAACCTTCAGAGACATCTACCACCAAATAGGGATTATCTACTTTGGCAACTATAAGGGCACAGCAGGGAGGGGACACAACATGTCATCCTAGGCCCCAGGACATAGTGAATCTAGTCTCCAAGACTGATCAGCATACACAAATTTTTCTAACAAATGCCCTAAGAACACATCCACAATTCAGATTTTCTTTGATTCTCTTTTCCTCCATTCCCCCATGCTCCTGAGGTTCCAAATTTCAGGCAGAATTTTTTCTTGTCTAACTCTTGCCTGGCTGACTCTTCATCTGTTACAGGGAGTATTTTTTTTTTTTTTTGAGACAGGGTCTCACTTTGCAGTTCAGGCTGGCCCTGAATTCACTGTGTAGCCCAGGCAATCCTCTTGTCTCTGCCTCCCGAGTGCTGGGATTACAGGCGTGAGCCACCATGCCCGGCACTGTGGTATGTGGTATTGATTGCTGGTAGGCGTGACTCACCACACCCAGCACTGTATGTAGTTACTGGGGATTGAACTCAGGACCTTGCGCTTGCGAGGCAGGTGCCGGAACCACTGAGCTAACCCTCCAGCCCCTACAGGGAGTATTAGTAAAGAGAAAGTTCCTTCCTATCACCTGGCCCTGGACACACTAGGTGTCCCTCCCAATCTCTCAGTTGCTTCCAGGTCAGCTCCCCAAGTTGAACTGGAAACCACCACACTGATATCCTGTCCTAGATGCAGGGCCTCCTGGTCCCCAGTGATCGTGGCTGGGAGAATGAACCAGAGCAGGAAAAAGACTTCAGAAGGCACTGGTCAAAGCAGAGGGGAACAAGATGGCCCAAGACCCTTCACTTCACAGAGAGGAAACCTGGGAACTGCAGGGCCAAGTGATGCAATGTTCAGCTCTAATCTTGGAAACTACTGTAAACTCAGCTTGATTTACACCTACCTAGCTTGAAGCCATTGCCTACACACAAGCAAAGCGGGCAGGGTTGCATGGGTCATGACCTGTCATCCAAAGACAAAGACAAGACTGTGGGTTGGTTAAAAGCTGGCCATAATTTCTCCTGCCTCAGTACCTGCTGATAGGGATAAAGGGAAGATAAAAGTGGCAGCAACAGCTTCCATCAGCCTGGCGACATCATTCCACCCATGGCAGGAGCTGACCGCAGCATGAGGTGCACTCTGGTGTGCAGCCTTGCCCTCTGCTTGGTGATACACACAGCCTCAGGTAAGACCTTCGAACACTCCCAAGGGGGTCACCCCAGCTTGGCCTCTCCTGGGACACTTAGAGGGCAGGGGTACTTAGATAAGGCCTGGGCAGATAGATGGACAGTGCTGGTTCAAGGTACTAATCCACTCATCAGCTAGAATTCTGAATGAGACCTTCCGCTTCTCTGAGCCCCAGAGGCTTCTCTGTGAAGTGTGTGTCAGAGGGGCATTCTGACTCCCAGGACAAGTAGGGAGACCCAAAAACATGACGTGTCTTTGTCCCTCCTCTTTCCTTCTCTTTACCAGGAGTCCTGCTTCTGCCTCCCTCCCTTCTACATGGACTTCTTTACAGCCTGTGCACTTCTCCCTGATGTCTTTTTTATTTTTTTAACTAGTATTGTACTTTGGACTATGAAAACCTCGTGGCATTTTAACAGAAGTTTATTTAGGCACAACATACATTTATAAGCAGAGATATATATCCAGATGCATGTATCAATATATTATAATTATATTATATGTTAATTATACACAGAATATATGTACAAAATATAATGTACAAAATACACACAAAATATATTAGATGTACAAAGTGTAACCACCCTCAAGATCTAGCATATTCCCAGCACCTCATATATGCCTTCCTAGTCAGTAACTTCAAAATGACCACTCCTCTAATGTCTATTACAAATTATTTTTGCACATGCAGATTCATGATTTTTAGGGGTTTTTTGTTTTGTTTTGTTTTTCATTTTTTGAGACAGGGTCTTGCTTTATAGTCCACGCCAGCCCTGAACTCACTATGAAGCTCAGGCTAGCCTCAAACTCACTGCAATCCTTCTGCCTCTGTCTTCTGAGTGCTGGGATTACAGGCATAAGCCACCAAGCCTGGCATACACAATTTTTAATTTGAGAGGAACTTTCCTAAAATTACTTCTAGTATGTCGGCGCACTTTAGTCTTTTGTTGTACATTTATATACAGTTTATATAAGCTGTATGCAGTTGTGCACTGCTCTCTTTTAACTTAAAATCTTACTGATAGCAATTTATAGTTATATTTAGTTTTACTTGGTACCTAAATATGATGTTCTCAGTATCCACTAGAGCTCAGAATGGCCTTTGTCTTAGTGATTCTTACATCAAGGAAGGACTGAGAAATAAAATTACTGAATCAAAGCATGTGAATGTTTCATGGCTCTTTATACATTTGTCTAAATTACTTTCCCATGATGTTGTATGAACTTATTATCCACCAAGAATGTATGTAAATGTCATTTTCAGTGTATCTTCACCAGAACTGGATGATACCATTTCTTAATTTTTCAGGTACCAGCTGAATTCCAGCTTATTTTTCTCACTACATGTTTGAAGTACATATTGACTATATTCATCATGGGAGTTGGTATAAGTATATATATATTTTTTTAAATTGAATTCTTTATTGGTGCAATTTATATACATCTCAAAATCACATATAACATTGGGAAATTTGTACCAGTATATGCCACAAGTTAATTCTCATTTTTACCCATATCCCTACCCACTCCCCCTCCTCCCCCCTTTATACATGCTCTTTTATTTTCTTTCTGTATCATATTTATTCCTTCCCCTCATCACATTCCCACACCAAGTTTCCTATAGAAATA
>PVIC010027594.1:0-23762 GCA_004025085.1 Thryonomys swinderianus
CATACCACAATGCCGGACGTGGTGGCTCACGCCTGTAATCCCAGCACTCGGGAGGCAGAGACAAGAGGATTGCTGAGTTCTCGGCAGCTTGCCTGGGCACCATAGTGAGCTCAGGGCCAGCCTGAACTACAAAGCGAAACCTGTCTCCAAAAAGCAAAAAAAAAAAAAAAAAAAATCAACCAAGTGAAAGTAAAAACTAAAAACTTAAAACTAGAAATGAATTTAATACACTATCTTTTTAAATGACTTTTATCAATACATTTTACATGTACGTAACAATCTCATTTACTATTGGGAATTTGTACCTGGACACGATGTCTTGATTCTTCTTTTTCCCATTCACCTCCCCTCCCTTTAATTTTCCCTATTTCCCTCAATTACAAAAGCTTTGTCTCCATTTTTCCTTCTTTTCCCTCTTTTTTTCCTTTTCTTTCCACTCCTTCCTCCCCCCACCCCTAGTTCTTCTTCCCATTTGGACATTTTCTTCCTATTTCACAGTATCTGTTATACAATTTGGTCCTTTATTTACCCTTTTGATTTCTCACACCAGAGAAACTACTCAACATTTGAACATGCGTGCTCAATTTATCTCACTTCAGAGTGCGGTTTCAAGGTGGGTCCATTTACCCAGAAATGTCTCTCATTTATCCTTTTTTATTAGTATAAAAACAACCTCTAAAATCACAGCAACCTACTATATAGTAAGGCCCAATAAATGGCTGGTGAGTCAATGCTACAACAAGCTACTTTTTAATTTGGCATGCAGCTAAATATCAGAGACTGTGAAAAGCGATTTATATGCATTACCCAACCTAATTGTTGCTATTATTATAAGTGGCAGAGCAAGCAGAACTCCATTCTATCTAGAATGAGCTAGAAAAAAGAAAAGTTCCTCAAACATGCAGCTTCCTCCCAGGAAAGGACCGCTGCTTCTTTTATTTCAGTTCAATTATCTTTGAGCTTGGTACTCTCAATAGTCCAAGGGTGTCATAGACTACAGACAGAACAGAAACTAGAAATTATGTCTCCTCCGTCTCCATCTCTGTTTGTGCAGTTTATCTTGACTTGGATATCTTGGTTAGTTTTGGGAGGATTTAGAGGAAAAGAAAATGGTACTATGTAGGAAATGAATAAGGACTTTGAGATATGATTGGAGGTTATGGGTTTAAAAGCAAGGGAAAATAGAATTTTTGACTTATTCTTTATTTACAAATATAAGATTTCTACATACATAAACCACATACATAGTTCCTAAATGGAAATTTAATGCAGAAAAGAAGCCATGAATCCTTAAGAACTTAAAAAAAAAAGTTGACAGTTGCTAATTGGTTAATTAATGCTTAACTAAAATGACTTCCGATTTGAGCACTGCCAGATGAACAGTAGGAAACGAAGCAGGAAAAGCATCCGGTGCCTTCACGTGGGGGCACGTGGCTGAGGCAGCAGCTGGTCTGTTTTCCTGCCCGCTCTTCTTGAAGCAGTGCAGTACTTTCCCGAAGCAACTTGTGAAAATGTGTGGAACAAAGTCACACTCAACACAGAGCTCTGCTTCCTCCTCTAGCCTCCTGCCATCCCAGTCTGGAGAGAGTCTGAGGCTACTCTGGTTATTATCCAAAAGAGAGGGCCCTGGTCTGATTTCCTATGTTGGGACACACCACTTAGTGCCCACAATTTAAAGGAAGAAAGGTTTAATTTGGCTCGGTGTATGGTCTCGGGGGCTTCTGCCCACGATCATCCTGAAGCAGAAACGTCACGACGGGAGTGGTGGGAGGAAAAGCTACCTGGTTCACGTGACCAGCAAGCAGCCTGTGCGGGACCCAAGGTCACACCTCCATAACTCACACAGACACATCCGGAAGGGTGATTTGCTAATTCACTGGGTAGCTCTCAAAGCATCAAGTTGACAATACAGATAACTGTCCTAAATTTACATGTGCATTCATTTATTCAACTGCATTTTACGGATGTCTGCTAGATGTTAAGCACCAACCAAGGCTCTGAGAAACACCAATTAACCAAAAGATACAGTCTCTCTCCTTATGCAGTTAAGTCTTCCACAGGAAAGAAGCAATTAATTTTCATGATACATACTATAAAAATAAGGGGGCAATCATGCAAAATCCAGTGAGTGAAAAGGAAGGTCCAGGACCAGAAATAATCTCCCTTTTTTTCTTTTTCCTTCTACAGCTGGGGTTGTTTGTTACATTTTGTGTAATTTTGAAAGACTGAAGGATAAGGTATAGAGCTGATATTTGCATAAGCCAGATTTTACCTTGACTCCAGCTCAGATGCAAATCAAAGTCTCTAGAAAAGCGTATGAGGCTTTCCACAGTGTTCCTGTTGAGCAGGTGAGCATTTGGCCGCTCTCCGACTCCCTCGCTCCTCAGGGAGGCGCTCAGCAACACACTCCAGTCAAACTCTCAGGGGTCCTTAAAATCGACTAGCGGGGGCTGGAGGGTTAGCTCAGTGGTTCCAGCGCCTGCCTCGCAAGCGCAAGGACCTGAGTTCGGTCCCCGGTAACCACATAGAATGCTGGGCGTGGAGACTCACGCCCACCAACAATCAACACCGCATGCCACAGTGCCGGGCGTGGTGGCTCACGCCTTGTTGGGACCAGAGAATCTTCATTTTATAAGTCACCCCATCTGATGTTTTAGTTGTAAACAAACATTGTACTTTATAAAAAGGTCCTGTGTAGATGTGATATATATATTCTGTAAAAATAACTTGTGACAACTTGCTAATTGTGCTAATCGTGTGAGGTTTTCTAAAAACCCCCAGACAAGTCAGTAAGGTTGCTGAACTGGTTACTGGTCGCCAAGTACAGCGATTTCCTGAAGAGCTTAAGGGGACGTAGCTCACATAATTAACCGGTGAGCTAATCAATAGGGCTGCTCCTACCAAGGATTTCCTTTGTTAGCCCTCCCACAGGATGACTATTTCCTGTTCCCCCCCCTACCAATGACCACCTGATAAGTATGATAGATCAAACTGTTAGCCAATTACTAGAAGGTTTAGGTTCCCCTCCCGTGTGTAACCTGAAATGCCCTTGAAAGGGGCCGGTAGCCATTCTTCAGGGTCTCCAACCCAATATTGGTAGACCCACTGCATGCTGTGCTAATAAAAGTGCCCTTGTTCACTCCATGCGTGTGTTTGTCTTCCTCGGGATAGCATGATCCAGACATTACAGCCTGTCATCCCAGCACTCGGGAGGCAGAGACAGGAGGATTGCTGAGTTCGCGGCGGCTTGCCTGGGCACCATAGTGAGCTCAGGGCCAGCCTGAACTACAAAGCGAGACCCTGTCTCAAAAAGCAAAAAAAAAAAAAAAAAAAAAATCGACTAGCGAGAGAATGTCCATGCTGGCAGACAGTCCTTATCAGCTATGGTTGACGGGGCTGGACAGTTACCTCGCAGTGTGTGTGTCCTTAAACCTCCATATGGCTTCGTAGCAATTGTCCTTGTCCAAGTACTGCTTTTGAAGGTCTTTGTTATAAAACTATAGTCATTCAAGGATGTACAGCTGAAAATTACGAATTGTTTCTTTTGTTTTTCTAGTACTGGGAATTGAACCCAGGGGTACTCTACAACCTGGTACCCCTAGGCACTTTTTTTCTTTTTAATTTTGAGACAGGGTATTCCTAAATTGCCCATCCTGGCCTCCATTTTGATCCCCCTCTCTCAGCATTCCAGGTAGTAGGAATTACAAGGCTACTGCACTCAGTTGAACATTATTTCTTAAAAAACAACAGTTAACATTCAGTAAGCACTTCCATGCAAACACATCCCTTGGAGGCATTATTGAACTACTTCATGAAAATTCCAATGGTGTAGTAGGCAGGACTGAGGGCTTCACAATTCTCCTCTTTCCTTTAGAGTTTAAATATTTCATTTGGAACAGAAAACTTTAAGTCAGAGTCTTAAGCTTGTATTTAATTTCAGGGCAGTGGTTTCTACACATCACCTAGGACAAATTATTGGAATTCTTGGCCATTGGGTGTTAAACTACAATACTCTAAGTCCTTTCTTAACTGTATGGTCTTCCTAATTCAAACTAAAAATCCCACTTTCCATATAGAAAAGAGTTGTGGTGAGAGCAAGTTTGAAATCACTTGCTTTCGGGGCGGAGGGTTAGCTCAGTGGTTCCAGCGCCTGCCTCACAAGCGCAAGGTCCTGAGTTCGATCCCTGGTAACCACATACAGTGCTGGGCGTGGAGACTCACACCCACCAGCCATCAATACCACATACCACAGTGCCGGGCATGGTGGCTCACGCCTGTCATCCCAGACTCGGGAGGCAGAGGCAGGAGGATTGCTGAGTTCCTGGCTTGCCTGGACTACATAGTGAGCTCAGGGCCAGGCTGAACTACAAAGTGAGACCCTGTCTCAAAAAAAAAGTCATTTGCTTTCACAATTCATAGAAATATACTGAAAAAATGAAAGTGATTATTTAAAGATCACAAATACAGAAGCAGGATGCAGTGTCTTTATTTCTAAAAAATGTATTTTAATGGGGCCGAGGATTTAGTTCAGTGGCACAGTGTCCACCACACAAGCACAAAATCCTGAGATCAATGTCTGGTTTTGGGGGAAAAGCCTTTTCTATTTTCCAGGAGGTATTCTTTGTACATAGTGTTTTTAGTTAGATAGAAACTTCAGAATTGAAACTCTAGTCTTCTCCATGAGCCTGAAATAAATCCTAAAGGGGATATGTTCAATTTATAGAAGAGTAAGAGGTACCAGTGATGCTTCTTACTATATTCTTAGGAAGTTTTTGAAAAATGCATTTAGGGAAGATGTGTCACTATGGCTAGAATTCAAAGCTCCGGGATCTTGGAAATGAGAGGGCCTTTATCCACAGTTTGAGTCTCTGCTTTATCACTGAATTTTTGTGCAATCTTTAAAAAAATCTTTAAGATGACTCATAAATTTTTCTATCTTCAAATAGAAAAAAAAATATTTCATGCTTCACCAGAGAGCTGTAAGCATTAATTTTTATTTGTAAATGTTAATCAAATGATAGGCATGGATACCTGCAAAGTGTAGTTTCCTCCTCATTTAAAATAGGCCAGGTTATTGAGTAAGGTCTAGGTAATTATTATGGTTCAAGTTTCGTATGTAATTTGGTGACATTCTTCCCTTTGCATTCATTTGGATCTAGGCAGGAGCTTTGAGGCTTTTTGTGGAGACAGTGCCCATAATGATTTATTCAAATTCCAACCAGGCTTTCTAATTATGTAAATATTCAATCATCTGTCTTGCTGACTTGACTCTTAAGATGTTCACAACACTTCCTATACATAATATTTGGAGGTTTTCTTGGCTTCTGTGCATTCAATTCTATGGGAAAAAAAAAATATGTGTTACGAAGAAATGTGTTACAAAGAAAGAAGACCAAAGGGCCGGAGGGTTAGCTCAGTGGTTCCGGCGCCTGCCTAGCAAGCGCAAGGTCCTGAGTTCAATCCCCGGAAACCACATATAATGCTGGGCATGGAGACACGCCCACCAACAATCAACACCGCATACCACAGTACCGGGCGTGGTGGCTCACGCCTGCCATCCCAGCACTCGGGAGGCAGAGGCAGGAGGACTGCTGAGTTCGAGGCTTGCCTGGGCTACATAGGGAGCTCAGGGCCAGCCTCAACTACAGAGCAAGACCCTGTCGCAAAGGAAAAAAAACAAAAAGCTAATAACAGAGGGAGGATAAACTAACAAATAAATACATGCCAACTACTAGTTATCAAGTGAAACAAAAAAATGAACCAAGCAGTTTATTTAACTGAAGAAAAGTTTCACTGAACTAGAGAAATCTTATCCTTCTGTATTAGCTTGTCAGAGATTCCATAAAAGTTACCATAAACTGGGTGCTTCCAATAAAAGAAATGTTCCAATGAGAAAAATAAGTTCTTGAAGGAAGATGGAATGAGATGTTAGCAGTTTGGGGTTTTGTTTTCGTTTTGGAGGGTCACGAGGAGGGATAAGTCAGTTCCAGGTCTTTTTCTCTTAGCTTCTGTGCTTCCGTGACAGGCTTTGGGACGCCCTGGCCGCTGGTCACACACTCAGCCTCTCCCTGCACCTCCACGTGGTGTGTGTGTCTGTATCTGAAATTTCTCTTTTTCTAAAGACACCAGCCCTACAGATTAGGAGTCATCCTTTCAGTTGATGATACATGATCTCCTCCAGATATGTGCAGCCGCTCTCTTGGCATTTTCTCCTCACTGTATCTCCAGCAAGTCTGGCTCCGGGTACGGTGGAATTCTGGGACACCAGCCCCTGGGATGTCAACATACGAGTGTGGAAGGTGAGACAATCCGAGTCCTGACTCCTTTCTCTGAAGCCCAGAGAAACTGTCGCCTCTGCAAAGTTTTCCGTGAAGCCATTAGTTAGAATCTCTCCTGTCTTCTCAGGTTGCTGGTTTCATACATGCATTCTTCTCTTCACAAAACTTACTTGATTCACGCATTCATTTATTATCCCTTTAATGATACATATGTGAGGGAAGAATAATCATTATTTCCTTCAACAACAGGTGGTTCTTTGGAACACACCCTTACAGGAAGAGCCAGACTAACAAGAAAAAAAAAAATGGAAGTTTATTAGCATGTATGTTTCACAGATAATGATCTGTTCTCCAAGGAATAGCTTTGAATTCCGGTTTATATGTCGTCTCCTCCAAAGAACAGTAAATTCTGAGAGACATGACAAAACAAAGGAGAAAAAGGTGGAGTCTCGGCATTGTACATCACGGGAAGGCAAATAAATACCGCACAAAGGCTGACTAGTAAATCGTGTCAAGGTAGGGTCCTTGATTTTATCGGTACATATAAAATATCTAAAGAAATCTTTGGTAATTCACCTTTGTGGTGCCCAGTTGAGGGAAGCGAGCATCTTTTGTCTCTAGGAATCTATGTCTTGCTTTTAGGAAAGAGAAGGCTCAGAGAGCTTTCCTGTACTGACTTCAGTGCCCCCTTCTCAACAGCCTTCATCTTTGGGAACTGTATGTTTCAGTTTCCTTCAGATGCCAACTCTGTATCTGGGCATATGAAGTGAAAAAGAGGATACACTCTTTGCCCCACAGATTTCCTACACTAACAGGAACGAGACAACACATTCTAGAGGGACACAAGTGTCCATCTCTTTATAAATCCTAAATTGTGGTTGAATCAATAATTACCTTTCAAGGTCATCTCTTTTGTGATAGGCATACTAATAAGCAATGCTATAACAAAAGCAGAAAACTGTCACAGCACAGATGGTTGCTTTTATCAGGAAAAATGAATGAGCTTTTGGCAGACAGAGTAGGAAACGGCAGAAATCGCAAAGCTGTCTGGAAACGGCCTGGGAGAGTCAGGAACGAGGGGTGATGTCTGAGGAACTGAAGGAGCAGAGAACCCCGGACGTCAGGAGAGTCACCAGAGTCACCAGGAGCCAGAGAAGTCATAGGATGCGTTTTTAAATCCTAATTAAGAAATCAGAAGTGACTTGATAATGAACACATTTCTTTCTGTTCTCCCAAAATTTGCCCCAAACCTCAAAATTGAGGGCACTTGTTAAGAGGTACAGTAACCTCCTTAACAGATCTTTCTGAAAAAGTCCAAAGAGGTCTTTATGGAAGAATGTACCATGTTGAGGCAAGAAAGGATTAATATAGATAGCGAATCTTGGGCTTAACAGGAAAAGTGTTTTGAATTTTCTCATCCTTCTCTTCTTCTCTTCCATTCCTAGGCCTACACTAAGAGGAAAAGGAAGAGAGAGGAGAGGGCAGGAGGAGAGAGAGAAGGAGACTGCTATGTGGAGAGAGGCCATCTTCAGAAAGCAGATGCCAGTCTTCTACCTGTGAGTCAATGATTGTTCAACTCCAGGAGTGTTGAGGTCGTTCCCAGGGAAGCTACCGGAATTCCACGCAGAGGGTGAAGGCCCAAGCGTTGTACCTGGCCACGCTTATTACCTGCCCAGAGTACAGCTCTACACGGCAGCAGGACTGAGAGGTAGAGAAGCACGTGGGCTATTTCCACTCTCAGGGCTGCCTGAGAAAGAGCGGTGACCCGGGACGCTGGCACCTCAGTGGTAAGACATGGTGTCTTGTCCTGTATCCCCGGATAAGGGACCACTGGGAGGAATGGATGGGGTGGGGGTTTGGGAAGATGTTCCAAACAGGATCACTAGTGGATATCTCACCTTTGGTAAGAAGGCATTATCTTGTGACAGAGTTGATAAAGGTTTTAGGTCAAGGAGTTATGGTATCATTTAGAAAAGAGCAGTAAACTCTACACATCTCTCATAGCCCAATTATTACTTTCTCAGGCAAGTCACTAATTTATTCACTTTGGCCAGCTTTCCTTATTTCTAATGCTTACCTCTATGGTAATATTAGCTGTCTTACAGTGAAGTATAGGTTGATTTTATACTTCTTATTGATGTTCTTTGTTTCAATATCTCTTGATCTCACTTGTGTGGATGCTTAATGGAAATGGGCATTCCTCTCTCTCCCTCTCCCTCTCCCTCCTCTCTCTCTCTCTCTCTTTCTCTCTCTCACTCTCTCTCTCTCTGATCCTAGCAATCTTTTTGTGAAAATACTTCACAAATATAAGAAGAAAATTGCATACATATTTATATGGCTACTATGAAAATTCCTACTATAAAAACAATGTCGTGTGTATATTTATATGTCTGATTTTATCTAGTAGCCAGTAACTTAAGAGTAGCCACTAACTCCTAGTTAAAATTCAATACTGTAGCCAGGCATGGTGGCTCACGCCTGTCATCCCAGCACTCGGGAGGCAGAGACAGGAGGATTGCTGAGTTCAAGGTTTGCCTGGGCTACATAGTGAGCTCAGGGCCAGCCTGAACTACAAAGCGAGACCCTGTCTCAAAAAAAAAAAAAATTCAATACTGTAAAAATATTTTACTGGCTTTGAGATCTAATAACTCCCACAGGACAGGTGCAGGGTGGTGGTTCTGAGTGTCCCTGCCTGTTTATCTGTTTCTTCTAGTTTTCTTTCTTAGTGTCTTACCCACTCATAAGCTATGTTTTATCACTGTGCATAGGACTTCGATTTGAAAAATTTTTTTCTAGAGATAATTTGAGGTATAGAACAATATTATATTTCTCTGAGAAAATTCATTTCTGTTTCTGCAGGTATTTGGGGACATTAGTCGTCGTGGGTTGTCTCAGTTGAATTTTAGTGTGAGATTTTCTGTGTAATTGGAATGGTTTGCAGCCAGGGTAAAAGAGAAGGCTGGTTTACTTTTGGCTGTTTTTACTTCTGAAGTGCAATCTTTTGAGGTCCAAATCAAAGATGCCAGTAGTTTACCAAGCTTGATTTCCAGCCCTTAACTTTTCGGCTGTAAAAATTCTCTGAAGTACTCAGCTGCCCCCAGGATCAGCTCCAGTACACGGGCTGGCCCTACCAGGGCTAGTTCTCTCCTCTTTTTCCAATTGGCCTGCTTCCTTATTTTATTATTCTGTCATCTCACTGATGCCTTCAGGCAGATAATTTTTATCTCTCTCCCATCTTTCTAGCTCTCTTCAATGACAGAGTTGGTTCAAACTACATAGTCCATCAGAGCTAGATGCCAGGTCTTGAAAACCACAGCATTGGGCTGACATAATACGTGTTTTCTGACTTTAAAAGAATGACATTGGCTTTGGCAGATTTTAAATTAGGTCTAGCAGGAACCCTGGACTGCAGCCTGAAACCCAGGAAACATTCTGAAAGCTACTAGGAAATGCTAATAAATATCAGATTCTGTGCCTCTAGTGTTCAGTCAAAGGCCTCAATTTCAGACCGATACAGAATGCATTTAAACCTTCCTGAAAGTCAATCCTAATTCCCTACAAATCTGATTTTATCTTGGTTATAATAAAATGTAAGAATTAACATCATGGTAACTTGTTTGGATAGACAGTATACTCTCAAAATTATAGGACTTCTGAAAAGGCAGAAAGAAATGGTTCAAGTAAAGTCAAGCAAATCAGACCTCAAGTACAAAGTTTCTCCTACAGCGAGTTCAGCATTATTTATGCATTACTGTTTACCCACTTATTGTATCAAGCCACATTTATTAAGATTCTATAGTATAGGCCCTTCGCATGGCAACAGTGACGGACACCGCCTCTTGGGGCCCGGGCCGCGCTCAAGAGCGGGGCCTCACATCTGTCCCCGCCACCTCAGGACCCGGATTTATTTCTGGGATGCTCTGAACTCAAGGCGATCTTCCTGCCTCAGCCTCCCAAGTGGTAGAGTTACTGGCGTGTGCCACCACACCTGGCTCTATTTAAAGTGGACTCGAGTTAGGGCCAGCCTCACATATGAACAGCCTGGGTTACCCCCGGAATTTCAGTTTTAACTTAATGACCAAAGTCTTAGGTTACCACCTGAATGCCAGCCACTTGTGTATTTGTAAATGATGCCCGAAAAGCGTGTGTAAGTGTCTAAGTGCCAGTCTGAATCCAGATGCACGTGTTTGTGGACGTAATTTCAGTCAGTGCTTTATAGAATCTCTTTGATTATTGCTATCTGAATGGCCCCCAAAAAGCTAGAGAAGAAACTGAAGAGGGAAGGAAAGGTAAAGAAGGCAATCACAATTGAAAAGAAGAAGGAAATTGTGGAGAAATACGAGAGTGGTGTCCGTGTGACTGACTTCGCTAACATGTACAACACGTCAAAATCCACTATCTCAACAATCTTGAGGAGGAAAGATTTGTATAAAGAAGCTAGTGTTGCTAAAGGAGTTACTCAGATTAGTAAGTCTCGATCAACAGTATTAGACAAAGTAGAAAGTCTCCTGTTAGTGTGGCTAAGTGAAATGCAGATGGCAGGTTATAGCCTATCCGAATCTATAATTTGTGAAAAAGCTAGAGCTATAAATGCAGATCTTCTAAAGATTAACCCTTCAACAAGTGATAATGGTGAGCTCTTTGGTGCCAGCAGGGCGTGGTTTCGCCATCTTAAAGGGAGAACTGGGATTCTTAGTGTGACTGGGCATGGAGAAGGGCCCAGTGCCGGTCAAAGGGCTGATGTAGCAGAGTCCTCGGGCTTGAGGGCAGACAGTGGCGAGGCTGAGAAGCTGTTGGAGAAAATGTCTACAGAGGAGCTTAATCAACAGACAGCTGAGCAACAAGAGAATGGCAGCCGAGGAGCTGTCTAAAGAGGAGGCGGAGTACCAACAATCAGTGCAGCGAAGTTCTTCTGAAATCAAAGAAATCCTGAAAAAGTGGACAAAGCTACAAACATGTGTAGAGAAGACCCGCCCAGACAGAGAAAAAGCCCACCGGTGTATTCACCTGCTTAATGACAATGTCATGTCGTACTACAGAACAGTGTTAAAGAAAAGACAGAAACGGACAACCTTAAACCAGATTTGAGTTCTGAAAAGGTTAAGACCTAGTGAGCTAGAAACAAGTCCCAGGGGGCTGCAGACTCTCACAAGGGCAGAAAGGACACCGGTGAGCCAGATGCCTCATGTCCGTATGGAAGGGACCTCTCCTTCCAAACAGTAACCACCTTCGGTTTCATCTTCCTCCCTGCAAGCCAAAGGTGTCAACTTGAATGGATGTTTTCCTCCCACCTCGCTGAGCCAGGGCAAGGCTGGCTGGGCTGCAGCTCGGTGCCTTGGAGAAATACTCGATCAGATTGAAAGCACTGTGAGGGGAAGTTCTGTGCGACAGTGCTGGGCTGTTAGTGTTTTGAAAGCTCCAACTTTCTACAGAGCCTCCAGTGCACTGGAACATGACCATCAACAACTACAGAAGAAAGATGGGTATTAGAAGCATCACCACAGCGGTATAGAGCTTTCAAGAAATCAGAGCTCACTCATAGCCGAGCTGTAGTAACAACGACACTGAAGAATGTGCTTTTTAGTCACCTGGCCCGGACGGCAGCAGGACAAAGCTGTGCACTGGAAGCCGAGGGCCCAGTTGGTGTCACTGGAATCCGTGTTACCTCCCAGGCGCTCTTTTTCAGAAACTCTGGTGAAATGATCAGAGTTGACTAAGACCCTGTGGTATTAGGAAGGCATGACTGCAGGCTGAAGAATGAAGGATGTGAGTTGAAAGGTGAAAGAAGGAAAAGATCCTATAGTATAAGACTGATGTTCAGTGACACCGGCAAGCAAACACTGAAAGGGGAAACCAGAGTTCTGTTCTCCAAGACTTCTGCCTGCGTCTGTGGTCACTTTGTGTTCTTTTGCTCTAAAAAGACTTTCAAAACTCAATGCCCATGTTTTGTTTGCTTTAGGACCTAAACGCTTTAGGAGTGGGTCCAAAGATTGGATCTGCCTGTCAACCGGAGGTGACCGTCTGCTGAGAACATGGAGAGGAGGAAGCAGCCTGAAGTGGTAGGTAAGGACGGCTCGCAGGTGTGCCTGGGACAGAACCGGCCAAGAAACAGAAGTATGTGCACCTGAATCCCGTCTCCCCTCAGTAGTGCTTGCAGAGGGGTGTTCCTCTTGCTCTTGCTTCGCCTTTCTTCAGACCATGACCAAGCAAATATCCTAGAGAACGCTCTGCCCACAGGAATTATTGGCTCTCTGGAGTCGAGCCACAGATAAGACAGCACGGCTCACCGTCCTTATAGACGAGACGCTTAAAGGCCAAGAACTGAACGTTCTCATACTCTGTAGCCGCACTTACTTCCTGGACCCTTTCCAGGAATTCCTGTCACTCCCGAAGAAAGAACTGCTGGGCCAAACATATTTCCTGACTATGAAAGAGAATTAGAGAATTGAATAGATTAAAGATGCCGGAGAAACTGATCGAGTTTCTCAAGACAGTTTTTCTTGTGCCTGGGATTGCTCTGACTTGGAAGTTGTGAAGCCGACTTCTCCCCCCCCACCTCTCTGTGCCTTGTGAATCATTTAACCAAAGTTACACGTCTCAGCGGAATTTCAATATATACGAATAAGCAAGCAGAACAAACCCATGTCAGAGCTGGGATATGTCAAAGGAATGGTCTCAAGACTTGAGTAGGAAGTTCAAAGGTCACAAGGTGGGGGTTGTGGGGTGGGTAGGGGAACAGGAACAAAGGAGAATTGGATCGTGTCATCTACTGTACAAATTCCCAACATTGAGTGTGATCATGATGCGTATATACAATGTACCAATAAAGATATATTTTTAAAAATGTGTGAAAAGGGCATTACATTGTTAACTTGCTTTTCTCTGGATGGTAAGAATAAAGGTAGTTCTGTTGAAAGAAATAACAAAATAAATGCAACCTCATTGACACTACAGTGATTCATATTTCCTTAGGAAAATGATCTGATATTGGAAGTCTGAATGGTAGAATTGCACTCTTTACTGT
Organism: Thryonomys swinderianus; assembly: GCA_004025085.1. NCBI lineage: Eukaryota > Metazoa > Chordata > Mammalia > Rodentia > Thryonomyidae > Thryonomys > Thryonomys swinderianus. The sequence goes on from PVIC010027594.1 coordinate 13,303, forward strand.
TAGGTCTCTATTGCACGCGTTAATTAATTAAAACTAAGCCTGTTTGTTCAACTAAATTTTAATTAATACAGTAATTGGAACTCATCAAATAAAGAATGGCTCACTAGCAGCCCTTTGGGACCTCTGTAATGATCAGATCGGAATGACTTATAATTGAGTCAATTATTTATATGGAAACAATATTCCTATAGAGCCTGAGAAAGTCTTGCAAAGTTTATTCTCAGGCTGTTAGAACTTCCTTCTTATCTATTACTCAATTTACAATGTATATATTATTATTAATTTTCTTAGTATGCTAGAAATTCTAAAACAGCCTTTTCCCTGTTGGTTTTCACAAACCCTACACTGATAGCAAGGAAATTAGCAGTGTTTTTTATATTTCCTTAAGTTTTTGAATAGAAACTCATCAGTACAAAGCATTATTGCCCTTCACAAGAATCATGTTGAATAAATTAGCTTAGGTCGAGTTCTCTTTTTTCTTTCTTTTACAGAAAACATTGTAAACTGAATCGGCTCATCTTGCCATCCTTTGTTCCTTCTATCCTTCCATTCTCCAGGTTACTTTACAAGAATACCTCGAGCCTTTATGGTTATGTGGGTTGATACACTGATCAAATGTTTACTAAATTTAGTTTTCAACCGAGATACTTAATATATACACAGAGCTTTTTGTGTGGAAAAATTTTTTTAATCATAACAACTCTTTGAACATATTCAGAGGCAAATATTTTTTTCCTCATAGATGGAAAACTAATTAATGGCCATTATTATACTATACTGCCTGATATTAATGATGTTTTTGCACAACAAATTTGTATGATAAAATATCTACAAAAAAAAAAACCCAAAAGGATCGTGCCTCATGGGCACATGGCAGAAATTGATCTAAATCATTCTTTTTGACTTCCTACTCCTTGGTTGTTTTCTGTCTTCTCAAGCAAAGAAAACACTCATTTCTCTCCATGTTAGATAAATTTAGACCCCTACCAATTCTATCTCCAAACACAAGTCTTCAAACTCGACATGAAAAATACAGATAGACCTTTTGCTGTTCAATGTTGGCCTAAATGTTTATTTGGGACCCTTGGTCAAGGATGCTTTTTCTGTTGCCTGTAAGATGAGGCCTTAGGCCTTATGTAATGCTTTTTTCACACCTCAGGACAAGAGGGTCATGCAATCTGGGTGGAACTTCGGCTTGTAATTTTGGTTAATGTACCTATAATGAACAAGGGTCACCTTGCCTGTGATAATTTTACATTTGTACTTGCATAAATCCTCAGAAATAAGCACTTTTTATTTTTGAAATGTCTAAAGCAATTTTCTTAAACAAGGGCATGAGCTCCACAGCTCTTCTTATAATCTTTCTGAATATGCTAAAAATGTTTAAATTTTGATAGATTTTTTTGCATTTCAAAAAGTGATCGGGCCGGGTGTGGTGGCTCACACCTGTAATCCCAGCACTCGGGAGGCAGAGACAGGAGGATTGCTGAGTTCGAGGCTTGCCTGGGCTACATAGTGAGCTCAGGGCCAGCCTGAACTACAAAGCAAGACCCTGTCTCAAGAAAAAAAAAAAAAGTGATCGGTAGGACATTTCTCCTAGGAAAAAAGTGGTTCATTCATCAAAACTAATCCCCCCAAATCTCTACAACAGTGTTTCATGTAAATATTTCTCATGAGTCAAATACCGTCCTTAGGGAAAAGATGATACTGTAAATAGGACGCAGGTTTTTATTTTTTTATACATGTATATATTAAAATATTTTATTATAAATGTTATATTGTGATATATTTGGATATATATGTAAAAAGAAATGCTAAGCACGTACATGTAAGCTAAAGTATACTATTTTGTATATATCTCATGTTTATGTATTTTATATACACATAGAGCACACATAGGTTCCAGAAATCTGAGGTTATCTCATTTATCTTAGTTAAGCTATAAAAAGTGCATAGGTTCATTAATTTTATCCTACATACACAAGAGATGAAATGTTTTCAGAGAGGCTCCTCCTTATGACTTTACTACTGTGAATATTTTATTCTCATTTTTATACTCAACTCCATTCTTGGTGGAAGAAATAAGAACAGGAAGTGGAAGAAAGGACATTTGAATTGCATCAAGAGTCTGTGGATGTAGGCGGCCGCGTGCATCACCATGACACCAATGACACTGTCACTAAATAACCTTACTGTCACAGCACACGGGAAAGAGCTGCTTCCCTACAATTCCTCCCTCCTCCCTGAGACACCCTCTCTCATCCTGTGCATTCAGCTGACCAAAGTTAACACAGGAAAAAATTTAAGGCATCTTCAACCTGTGGGTAGAGATGATGTTATTTTTAGACTGTTTAATGCACTTATCATATTATTATTTATAGTTTTACAGTGTACTACTTATAAGAAAAGTAAATCATATTAGTACAAATAAATTTCATCAGACCTTTTACCTACCGGCGCATGGCTTCTGCAGGGTTCACCACCAACTATTCTAGCAAATCCAAAAAAGTGCCTTAGGACTTCGCCGCTGCTCCATTCTCTCGCAAGGGTTCCTGTGGGCACCACAGTCCTCTAGTAGTTCTGCTGTCCTGGGCATCACTGCCAATGCATGCAAGTTCCTTATTACTATTTACATAAATGGACTAAGTGTGGAATGCCTCCCTTCCCCTGGAGCTATAATTTGCCAGAAAATTCTGTAAATTGCACTTCCTGCACACCAACATTTCCACTGTTTTTGTGTGAAACTACTTTTTTAGTTTTTTGTTATATTTTTTTTTCTCTTTCTAGACACACACTTGGGCTGCAGGTGGATTTGAGTGACAGCTACTATATTGCACTTAAATTTCTTATTCTTTTTCAATGACAAAGACTTTATTATAAAAGTGTCATGGGGACTGGGCCAGAGATTTATCTCAGTGGTTCTAGCACCTGCCTAGCAAGTGCAAGATCCCTGGTTCGATCCCCCATAACCACATACAACAATACCGGGCATGATGACTCACACCCACCAACAATCAGTACCACACACCACAATGCTGGGCGTGGTGGCTCGTGCCTGGCATCCCAGCACTAGGAAGGCAGCGGCAGGAGGATTGCTGTGAGTTCAAGGCTCGCTTGGACTACAAAGTGAGACCATGTCTCAAAAAAAAAAAAATGTGTCATGGCTAATCCCTTCTTTCTTATAGATGAATTCTCTTCCAGGAAGCTGCTCAGGTCCTTTGAAATGGACTTGACCCAGAGACATTCCAAAGTTTTCTAGACATTCCAGAAGGTCAGCACATGACATAGATTAGACTACAGATGAAAATCTTTTGCAGAAATAAGAACAGATTTAAAAGTGAATAGAACCAAAAGATCAGTTGATATTCCAATGTTTTATTTGAAAAAAATTTAAAAAGAATAATGAAAGTGTCAGAGGAATGCAATTGATGCTGAATAGACAAATTTGGTAAGAAGAACATAAGTGAATTATTAAAAATCAACTTCAAAATCAACTTTGATCAAAAATATCGATGAAAATAACTCTACAGAAGGAAGCCTGGTTTTCCTATATATTTCTCATTGGATATCTTAGCTTTTTTATTGTCTCCTTTGCAAAATGCTAACCCCTTGTAGTATATGAAGAAAATTATAAACTTAGGTGCTATGTTGCTCCTTCTTGGAGAAAACCATGTAGAACGTTTTCAATTCTTCCTAACAAGCAGGAATTATTTTTTCAAAAAACATGAGAACTAATCTTATCTTTTGTAAATACTCTTTGTAATGCATATACATCAAGGGTAGGTTACTTCAATATTTCATAATTATGTTACTTTTATATATCCAGATTAGAAAGCCTGGGCAACATGTTTATAGCAGCTCAGTTTGTGGTAGCTAAATCTTGGAAACAACCCAAAAGTCCATCCACTGGAGACTGGATAAAGAAGATGCGTTTTTTTATATAAAATGGAGTGTTACTCTGCCATAAAGAATGATAAGTTTGAGTCATTCATACTCAAATGGATGTTCCTTGAGGACATACTCATAAGTGAAATAAATAGGTCACAGATGTGTAAATACCATATCTTTTCTCTGGTATGAGAAACTGAAAATGTAAATAAGTCCTAGAATGTATAATAGACAGTATAAAATATCCTAAGGGAAATGGGGGATAAAAGTAAATAACAAGGGGAAAGAAAAAATTATGAAGGTTTAAAAAAAGGGAAAACAAAAAATGTATATATATCATGTATATAATGGGTTAGCTGTAGAGTGGGTGTGGGATGGGAAAGAATGAGAATTAAGCCATGCCCTATACTGGTACAAATTCTCAATGCTGAGTGTGATCATCATGTGTATATATAATGTACCAATAAAGATTCAAATAAAAAATTTTAAAAAGAAAGAAAGCCTGGATAAAAGTCTCCCTGCACACCGGCTCTCCTTAGCGGGTGGCAGGGCACCTCTGCTGGCTCTTCAGACCGGCCTGTCTCAGCTGCTCACGGGGCCAGGCCTGACCTGGTGAGGGAAGAAAGGGCACCCTCAGCCTGGCTGTGCACATCGAAGTCTCCTCCCCCTTGTTTTGGCCACAGAAGGATACTCTAGAAAAGGACAGGAGGACTAACAGTAATACTATTTGAACCTGCTGAGCACACTGACGAGCTCTGCTTTGAAGCACTGAGTTTCCTAGTCTGGTTAAGATCGATAAGCATGAGCTGGAGATTTAGCTCAGTGGTTCCGGCGCCTGCCTCACAAGCGCAAGGTCCTGAGTTCGATCCCCGGTAACCACATACAATGCTGGGCGTGGTGACTCACGCCCACCAGCAATCAATACCATATACCACAGTGCTGGGCATGGTGGCTCGTGCCTGTAATTCTAGCGCTCGGGAGGCAGAGACAGGAGGATTGCTGAGTTCGAGGCTTGCCTGGGCTGCCTAGTGAGCTTAGGGCCAGCCTGACGTACAAATGGAGACCCTGTCTCAAAAAGAAAAAAAGATCGACAAGGAATTAAAGTGGGCAGGTGTACGATTCTGTCCCCAAATTTTCTCTTGTGGAGTGGCCAAGATGACTGACATGGAATAGGCAACAAGCTACAATATAAATATTGTTAAAGTATTTGTGACATGCAAGAGAGTATCAGCTGATTCATTAAGCAGAATTTATTGCTCTGATCGAGAACACTGAAGTTAGGTACTATGAATATGATGCCAGTGACCTCACTGTACATCAGCCTAGAATTAAAATAGCCCAAAACAGAATCTATTCTGCATTCTAAAATAGTCACCTTCATTAAGTTCAAATTATTCCTGGTATCTTACGGGAACATCTCTTGGTGCTATGTCCTGTTCTCCATGGACCTAAAAATTTTGACAGTAGAGGCCAAAGATGAGCAGAGTCACCAAGACAGAACAGCCTCCTCCCTGGTGTCTACCCTCTAGATACCACATTTTTCTGGTTTGTTTTGGGGGTTATTTGGTCAATTTCATACTCCAAACGGAGCAAAGAAGAGGAGATCCATCCCTGTCCTTGGCAATCTCCGCTCTTCCTGGGCTACAGAGGAGTACAGTATTTTTCTTTACAGAGGTTTACCACGTGCCCACTGAGGGCCTTCAGAATTTTAATTGCTTTTTAATCAACATAAGGCTTATTTTCACCTTTTGAATATGTAAAAAGAGAACGACTGGATTTTAATGTGACCTTCTTACAACCAAAACTTGTGCCCTTGTCATTACCTTTTTTCATCATTATGCAGTTTTCTTCTAATAAGTAAACATCAGTACCTCAAAAATGATCTACCCATATTCAGTGATTTTTTTGAAGGGTATGTTGTTACAGACGTCAGGACTTTGCAGAAAGAAAGAGACAGGAGAAGGGGAGGGAGAGAGAGAAGGAGGGGCTACTAAACACAAGCCCTGCCTTGCACTTAATGATGCAGTAACCTGAGCTGAGATTTGGAATGCAAAGTTTTAAATGTTTCCTGTTGTGGAAACTTGCTTTGAGTTCTGAGTTGTGTTTTCCAATTATTTCTAGATGTTGTCAAAAATTTTTCCAACATTTCATTTTTATAGCATAATAACCTTGGCCTACTTATTGAGAATGTACCTTTGCTAGTTTTCCTCAACAGATTGTATGGTGTGAGGAAAATCAATAGCTCATTTTTAACATCAGTGAGATGGATAAACCCAGAAGACTTTCAGCCAAGCTTTGCATCCTCCTGACAGGGAAATGTATGCTTTCCTCGTTTCAAACTGCATAGTTTACAAGCAGCAATTGACAGTTTTGCAGAACTTCCTGAGGTTAGATCTATCATAGTGACTCTTTAAAAAGTCTTACTAAGTATGCTCTGAGTGTATCTATAACCACCCTCTCCTGCCAAGTTCAGTTCTGTGAGAGTTTTCTATCCTTGATCTTGCTCAATAAATGCTAACGCTGGCAAGGTGACCGGAAGAAAATTGTTCGTCACCTGCTAAGCCAGATGGTGGAGAAGTCTGAGCACTTGCTGCGTGCCACGAGCCTCAAGGTCACTGTGCTTCTGCTTCTCACTGTAAGTACTGGTCACGGGCAGCTCGAACTGCAACTCACTTCACTGTGATGGAAAGAAATAGAGGGAAGTTGATTTAATAGGGGCTGGAAACCAGTTGTGTGCACTCGAGCCTAATTAACTCCTAAGTACATTCTGATGGGCATATGGTTGTTGCTATTATTTTTAGAACATACCAATGGAGAGTAATCTGTGAAGAGAGTCAGTGTTTTTCTTACTGGTTATCATGGTAGGATGCGTCTTTATTAAAAATTATGACTCCTGGGCTGGAGATTTAGCTCAGTGGTTCTGGCCCCTGCCTCACAAGTGCAAGGTCCTAAATTCAATCCCCGGTAAGCACATATAATGCTGGGCGTGGTGACTCACACCCACCAGCCATCAATACCACATACCACAGTGCTGGCGTGGTGGCTCACGCCTGTCATCCCAACACTTGGGAGGCAGAGGCAGGAGGATTGCTGAGTTCGAGGCTTGCCTGGGGTACATAGTGAGCTCAGGGCCAGCCTGAACTACAAAGTGAGACCCTGTCTCAAAAAAAAGAAAATTATGACTCCTACAGAGAAATAATGTACGTCGTCATGATCTGAGGTGTCACTGTGAGAAACACTAGCGGAAATAAGGGAATAAGAGAGGTATTGCATTTCAGTTCTTTGTCTCACCTTTCCAGAAAAAACACCACCCATGTCCCCTCTCTGCCTTTCGTGGCCTCGAGTTTCCAAAGCTATTTCATTTGTACTCTGTCTCCATCCACTGCCACAAAGGCGTCTTCTTCTAGAAATAAAGACATAAATGCCTCTTAATAATCATTCGAGTGGTTTACAGTTTATAAAGAACATCTTTTTGACTTCTTACTACAGTGCTTTAAAGACAGTTCCCTTGATCTTAGGTGCACGAATCATAAAACCGAGGCCCATGACCTTTGACTGGCAGAGTGGGGGAGGAAGCCACTGTCACAACTCTGCTGTTTGCGGTACCTCTGTGCGAGGAAATCCGTGCCACTGGCATCAGAGTTGCCTTGGTTTGTGTTAAAAACGGACCACAAGTTGGACTGTAGCGTGGGCCATGAAGCTGGGCCTGTCTGGAGGCAGAAATAAATAAATAAATTAATATGACTAAATGACTGGGGGTGTGATTCAGTATGGAGGTCTTTGGTTCAACACACAATGCTACAAATTAAATTTAATTTAATTTTAAAAATAAAAATCTCATGTGAACGTACCCAGGAACGTTAATTTAAATAATGCTACCAGGGACTCCAATGCCTTCTCTGGTTCAGAATATTATTTCAGAATCTTATTTCAAACTCCGTAGTTTACAAGCAGCAATCGACAGTTTTGCATGGGGCTATCCTGTCAGCCCGTCCTGTCTTTGAGACCCTCGTATCATTCATTATAGACTGGAATACCGAAGGTCTTTGTGTTTTGTTCGCTCAGTTCACCCTTCAGAGCAAACCCTGCTGCTGTACAGAACAGGCATCCGTCTTCGAGCCTTTCCTTTCCACCAGGCCCTCTGTACATGGCGACGCTGAGATGGTAAGAGAGAAAGGGGTTTGCTCCAGTTCACAGTGAGTCTTAGATCTGAAAGTATTTCAGTCATAAAATGCCATTACCAAAAATCATCTGAGTAAATTTGCACTTCTGAGTGAATCTGGATTAAATGTGCCGTTCACAAAAATGCTTGTGTTTTAATAATGTCTCTTTCTACAGTGTGTTTCGTGCACTGAAGCCGGAGTGTCAATCTTTTTCACCTGGAGTAATGAGCAAATGGTGAGAGAAAGTAAAAAGCAAATGGTGAGAGAAATTCTGGGTTTTGAGGACTGGTTTCCACTCCAACTTCCAACTGACTGTGTTGTTTATTTAGGTCCCTGAACATCTAATTAGAGAAGGCAGAGGCAACCATTTCAAACACTCCCTGATGGGTGGAGGCAAATGTGCCGTTTGGGCACAACTGTCAGGTCACGTGACGTTTCCGTTGTATGGAAAACACAGTCTTTGAACGGTCGTCCCCCCTGAATTTGGTGTCAGTTTTGAGAACTTTTCTCTATCAGGTACTGAAGTTTAAGGAATGCTCACATTCACCTAACAATTGATTTCTTGTTTTTAAAAGGGTGGTATGATGTGGCAAGTTGCCACCGAGAAGAGAGAGGAAAGGATAACAAAACGCAAAAGGAAGTTCAGTGTTGCACTGGTGAGTGGCTCATTCTTTTCCCACATGCCCTTCCTGTTCCCCAGCGTCGTCTTCCTTCCGGTGGGCTCCCACCCCCTCTCAGCCTCTCCTACGGGACTGAGTCACGCTCCAGTGGCATCATTTTCTCGCCTCCTCTGCCCAGTCCCGCCTCTGTCACCCTCACAGCATGTGGTGGGTTAACTACTGGGCAGCTTGGCACGCCCAGCTGAATTGAGTCAGTGTGGTTCTGGGCGTGGAAAACCCACCTGTGAATTGTTGCCCGCTACATAAAAGGAGAAGTGGAGGGCACGGTCACGTGCTGTGGATCTTCCTGCAGAATCTTGCGTGCCGTGCTGATTTTCCTGACGTGCACGTGGCCGTTCCTATAACAGGAACTCGAGTCTCCCCTGTCGCTGGGGACAGCTGCGGCTCTGGGCAGGAGAGCTCTGATCTTGGTTTGAGTTCTCTTCTGGGCTCCAGGGCAGACCCCTCAGCCTGGGGGGCACAGAAGCTTCACCCTGTCGGTGTGGACTTTCTAGCTTCCACCACTGGCCTTTGGGCCTTTTCAGTGAAGACCGTTGAGATGGACTTGCACGACACATTGCCCTGGGTTCACAGCCTCTGGCTGGACTTGGGGACATTTTCTTGACTCTAGGCCTTCGGCTGGACTTGTGCAGGATATTGCGGTGGGATGCAGGCCCCAGCTGGATTATTTGAGTCTTTAGTGCATGGACAGATGTGGAGAGCTGTGATGTGCCGCGCCTTAAAGATGGCGCCGGTTTCCGCCTTCCGCCAATCTGCTGGCGAGCGCTCTCTGTGGTAAACAAGTCCTTATTTGGCTGTGCCTGTTCCAGAGGCCTGTTTCCGCATTAGAGTAGCCTATCTGCTTTGCCCACGTGGCCCGCTGAGATTGGCTGACCTAAGGGTACCTAAGCCTGTGGGTGTTTCTCCCCGGGGTCAGTCAGAAGATGTTTCAAGGTTCCTGAATAAACTGCCTGAGGAAGAACTCTCACAGGGTCGTGTCTTCCTTGCTGGTCGAGGCGGATGCGACAAGTGGTGGCCTGTACGGGGAACCTCAGAGTTCAGAACCCCTGCAGTCAGGGCAGCGCTGGAAAGCTCCCAAGGTAAGGTGGGACTATAAAGACCGCGGAAGGAAGCGGCAATAAAGTCTCAGGTTCTGAGCAAGACAGGCTCACGGAGTGACAAGCTGAGAGCGAGTGCTTCGTGTAGCGGGAAGTGGAAGCAAAAATGGGCGCTTCGTCGTCGCACCCAATTTTTCTGGCTCTTCAGGAGCTGCTTTTGGCTAAAAACCTTAAAATTAAAAGGAGTACCTTAGAAAGATTCCTGAGTGAATGTGATACTGTCGCTCCATGGTTTGCGGTATCAGGAAATTTGACTGTGGCATGCTGGGATAAGTTAGGGAAGGACTTAGATGTTGCATGGGAACAAGGCACACTAAAATTGGGGGTTAGGCCAGTATGGAAGCTCGTACGGAGCTGCCTGGAGGATCAAAGATGCTGTAAAGCTGTGGAGGAGGGGCAAGCGGCCTTAGAGACCCTCCAGGAGGAGAGATCCGAGAGATCAGAAAAAAAAGGGTAGAGAGACAGACTCGGAAACGTCAGATACAAGTGATGATAGGGGTTCCTTTTCTCCCCGAAGATCAGGATATCAGTCTTGTGGAAGGAAATTTTAGTATCGCCTTATCGCCTTGAAAGGGAGCTTATGTTTCCATGTGGTTAGAAATATTAGTATGACAGGTGACTGTATCCTCCTG
>PVIC010027595.1:0-23773 GCA_004025085.1 Thryonomys swinderianus
GGCCAGTGGTGTTGAGCATTTCTTCATGTACTTCTTAGCTGCTTTTACTTCCTCCTCTGAAAAGTGTCTGTTCATTTCAGATGCCCATTTTTGAACTGGGTCTTTAAATGTGAAAGACTGAAGCTAGACCTGTGTCTTTCACCATGTACTAAACTAAAATCAAAGTGGATGAGAGACCTAAATATTAAAACAGAGACATTAAACCTGCTGCAAAGCGGGTTAGGTAAAACTCTTGGAGACACTGGCTTAGGGAAAGACTTTATGAACAAAACCTCTGTCGCACAAGAACCATCAGAAGAAATCAAGAAATGGGATCTCTTTCTATTAAAAAGCTTCTGCATGGCAAAGGAAACCATAAGCAGAGCAAAAAAGCAACAAACAATATGGGGAAAAAAATCTTTACCAGTGATTGCTCAGACAAAAGGCTACGATCTAGAACAGAGAGCTGAAAAACACCGGTTCCTGTCTTGATCTTGACAGCTGAGCCCTGCCCCGGCCGGCCGCCCTCTCCCGGGGCCTTCCCTCCAGCGTCCCTGGAGAGCAGGCCACACTTCGGAGGCCCCGTCCCGGGTTCCGGGGGGGAGCAATAGAAGCCTTGGCTGCTGTGACGCGGTGAACGGCCCCGTGGCCAGACGCCTTCCGTGGTGGGCACTGTGTTCTGAGCACTCCTGTGACAGCCAGGGTCCCATTTCATTCATGTCCTCCCTCGAGAAGGCCTTGGCAAGGGTGGCTGAGGACCAGCTTCAGGCTCGTCCTCCGTGTGGCCAGGCTGGCCTAGCCACAGAGGCAGTTCTGGGATTGACGGGCCAGCTGGAAGCCCAGGGCCCCGAGGCTCGGTGGCAGCTCCTCAGTGTGGCCTGTGCTCCCCAGGAAACCGCAGTTGCTCGTGAGCGTCTCTGGTCCAGGAAGGAGCAGCTTTGGGAGTGATCAGTGCAGAGGGAAGGTCAGTCGCGTGAGTGTGGGGTCGCTCTCAAGCCGCCGTCCGGGCGTGGTCGGAAGGGAGCCGCAGGAAGCCGCTCGGCAGGAGGGCCGGTAGCCTCTTTTTCACGCGCTTCGTGTTTATTTGTGAGGCCTTGGACTGACGACATCATCAGATCACGTAGGAACTTGGTGGAAACACAGAACCTGTGCCCGCCCCGGGCTCACGGATTCAGGACTGCATTTGCCCAGGACCCTCCTGCGCAGGACAGGGAAAGCGCTGCTGTACCCTTTATCGAGAGCACCGTGTGGTGTTGCCCGTAAGCTCGGAGGCGGGAGCCAGAGTCCTAACAGGCCTTGTGCTCAGAGGATGCTGGGGAAGCGTAGCGGCTGCCTCTGCCCTTGGTTGCCCTCTGTTCTCAGTTGGCACTGCTGAACGTGAGCAGTTGTTCACAAGGACTGGCAGGGCCCCACGGGGGAGGGTGGGGCTCAGCAGTACCTCTGACACTGTGGGATCACTCACATGTGGTGACAGTGAAAAGCGACCAGCTTTTAGTCCGCCTTACTGTTGTTTTCAACTTCTCGATAGGCAGTGTGGCTCCTTGCTGCTGATCCACAGACAGAGCGCGCCGCCCCCCAGCCGTGTGCGCCTCCAGCCGGGAGGGTGCAGGGCGGGGGGTGGGCTAGAACTGTGTGGCTGGTCTAGAGCCACCAGAGTTCCTGCGGTATTGCACAGATGGCACGGACTGCAGAGAAAGACTGAGTCTCCAGTAGCGAACCAGCCAAGAACACAAGCAGAACATTCATGGGGGAGGAGAGCCATCTAATACACAGATAGCTAGGAAGGTAGCAGCTTCATGCAAACCTAAATATATGCATAATATGTGCCTTATCTACTAGATGAACGATCTGACATTTTCTAGTGCCATTTTACAATGCTGTATATATATGGCATATTGCTACATTGCTAGTGGTGTTGACTCTAGTGTACCTTGACCATACCCACTTGGGAAGCAGTTTGGCAATATTACGATAAGCCAATGAAAATTCATGCTTCTTAACTTCTAGTCCTGATTCCTGGGACGTGTCCTTAGGCACGGGATCACTGAGCTGAATTCCCAGCTTTGGAGATGGGGGTTCCCATCGACCTAGTGGTCAGAGGCCAGCCCGGTGTCATGAATCTCTGTCTCTGCCCCTCGCCGTCTGTCCGGCTCTGTCCTCTCTGGCTCTTCTCTCTCCTCTCTCTCACACACACACCCTCATAACAGTATGTATTTTAGTTTTTAGGGGTAGAATGACTTTTGAGCCTATTTTGTATTAATCACAAAATTAAACTGAAAGGAAGCTGAAAAGTTCATCTCAAGGAAAGGTATAAAACTAAACTGGCCTTTGAGAGTCCAGGCTTATAGAGTGCCTTCAGGGAAAGCTACTTTTCTTTCTGTTTTTTCTTATTTGGAACAGAAGCTTTAACGACTAAAATTAAGTGCTAGACACATCACAGCCTATTATTTTAGGTATTTTACTTTGAAGCAGAGTCTTAGTCACCCAGGCTAGGGATGAACTTGTGATTCTCGACAAGTAGCTGGGGTCACAGCCATGCAGCACCACGCCTGGCCTCCGCTGGCTCCTGAAGAAGGTGCAGTCCAGAGGCAGTGTCTGCTCTTGTCAGGTCCTCATCCTGTGAACTGCGATCTGATCTGTCAGGTTGTTTTGTTCGGTCCCAGCTTGTCTTGAGGCTCTCAGGTCCGCATGCCGAGGGTGCCCAGCCGTGCCCAGCCGTGAGTGGCCACAGAGATGTCGGGAGGGCAAGAGCTTGTGTGGGCAGAAGCCCACCCGCCTCATGCAGCCCTGTGACTTCTTACCGGAGAAAGTACAGACTCCATTGCTTCAGTCACTTGCACACTTCGGGGTTGTGTTTCACGCATGCGGTTTTGTCGTCACTATTACTGTCACAGGAAGGGCAACAACCCCCAGGCACTGTTTCATACTCATCTGTGTGTGGGGGCGACATTTGGGTTGGCTCATTTTTGCCTATCTCTGTGTGAAGAAGAATGTTTTAGTAAACATTTCCATGACTTAGCTCTTCTTGAAACTCTGCAGACCAACTGAGTTGTAATTAAACTTTGGCTGGTGAATGCAAATAGGCCGTGGTTATTTTGTGATTTCTCCCTTTAAACCGTAGTTGATATATCTAACCAAGCTGAAGTTTCAAAGAAAAGTAAGAATCAAAAATACACTTTTTTCTTTTTAAAAGCAAGGTTTTAGCTTTTGGAAGATGAGTATCTAGCATCTCTGCTTACTGTAACCTTAGAATTATTTCTACGTGTTTCTTTTATCCTTTCTTTCTCAGTTTTCCTTATTTCTTGCTCCTAAGCATGGAGGTGGAGATTGACGAGTGGACCTTGACGTGATTGTGTGTGTGTGTGTGTGTGTGTGTGTGTGTGTGGCTGCATTGTGATTGTGAGAGATTTTCCCCATTTTTGGAGCCTGATGATCTTTCTTTATCAACAGGTGTTTGAGATGGACATTGCTAAACAGTTACAAGCTTATGAGGTTGAGTACCATGTGCTTCAAGAAGAACTTGTTGGCCCCTCTCCTCTCAGTGACAACCAAAGAATGGCTAAGTTAGAGAGAACGAACAGCAGCTTGCGCAGACAGAACCTTGGCCTCCTCGAGCAGCTGCAGGTAGGACGTACTCAGAGAGCCGCTTCCCGAACGCAGTATTGGCGGTTCGTTAACCCAGCGAAGGCGACCGCAGACTGCGCTTTCCCGTGAGCAGAGAACCTTTCTCACCCCGACGGGTTTGCGGCTGAGATCAAAGGCATCCCAGGAGAGTGGGTCCTTTTGTTCGAGCAGACAGGTGATCCTTGCTGAGCTCGATAGCCCCAGGGGGGTTACTGTGAGGAGTAGTGTCTTCATTTGGCCCTTCACAGGATATGTCCGGGGATGCCGTTGGCTCCCGGGGCTGGGGTGCCCACTGCTGGATGCCAGCGGCTGTGCTCTCAGTAGTGAGAGAGCACAGAGCTCCCCGCCACGAGGGCAGCACCTGGGTCTACAGAGGGCCGGTAAGGGGACAAAGTGACACGCAGATCTGCCCGGTGCAATGGACCAGAATGGGTGTTCGTTTCTTGGGGGGCCTTGGCGCAGATGCCAAGATTGGCTAACGAAGGGCATGGCTGTGCCCTCTAGAGACTCCCACTGAAGGGGCATGTGCACACAGAAGGAGGGGTGGCTCGCGTCTCAGAAGCGTGAGATGGAGCTAGTGTCTGCCGTAGTCCGCAGCGTGCCAGCCGGGCGGCCCCCCTGTGCTGTCCCACTGCCCACCCGGCCCTGTAGCCTCATCTGGTGGCAGGGCTGGAGGGCACCGCCCTGCAGACTGCATCCCCTTTGTTGTCAAACGGTACTAAGTCACTGCCGGGTTTACTGTTTTAGTGTCACTAATGGGTGAATTATGTCAATATCTAGGAATTGTTTGGAGGTGTTTTTAAAATTTGTTCTAACGTTGCTTAGGGAGACCTCTGGGCCGTCTCTAGAATTACCTTCTGTTCTAATCTGAGCCTGAGTGTTCGCCCAGCGGAGTTACTCCTGTGTAGACACGGGCTTGGTGGCGATATGAGAAAAGCCGGCGTTGGAAAGCCTGCTGCATCAGCCTTTGTCTGAAGCACACTTACCCCAGAAGCTCCAGTCAGTATTTGCAGAAGAGGAACAAAGGCAAAATGCTTTCCTTACTCAGTCCTCACTGCCAGTCACATTCTAAAAGTTAATTTCCTTGTTCCCGAGACTGAGTTGTCCTAAGTGAATCCTACCTGTGTACCGTCTTGCCCAGTAGCCTCAGCTGTGACCTGAGGGAAGGCTGGGGGGAGCGGAGAGCCTCACCTGGCCTGCAGCGATGCCCTCTGCAGGTGCTTATTTAAAAAGGTTTCCAAGTCCACAGTGGATGCAGAATAACACAGTGGGAACGCTTTTAACAAAATTTGTGATCGTACTGAAGTGTGTGGGTTGGTAAGACAGGCAGTGTTGATGTAAAAGGGTCATTAGGTGAACGGCCCCCGGGCTTCTCAGTGACGGCTGGGCAGGCACTTCTCTGCTGCTCCCATGATGCTCTGTACCTTCTATACGAACCGAGTGGAGAGAAATCTGCTCAGAAACCTGCATTCAGCGGTGATGGGTGGTGACAGATGTTCTTTCTGTTGACTGGGTAGCTCTGCCTTTCTGGGGCACCATTCAGACTCTGGTTTGTGCCAGTTCAGTCCGGCACAGTTCCAGGTCCTGACTGTGCCGGGGCTGCCGCAGCGCTTCCCAGAGTCAGGTGAGCACTGCGACGTGTTAGTGCACAGATGTTTGCATGTACTTTTCTCACTATTCTCTGTGAGATGATAGATGTGTCCTATATGCAACAGCTCTTCCTCCTTTGTAGAAGAAAGGTATAGTGTACCTCCTGAAGTTTTGTTGTTGTTGTTGTTGTTTTGAGACAGGGTCTCGCTTTGTAGTTCAGGCTGGCCCTCAGCTCACTATGTAGCCCAGGCAAGCCTGGAACTCAGCAACCCTCCTGCCTCTGCCTCCCGAGTGCTGCGATGACAGGCGTGAGCCACCACGCCCAGTACTGTGGTG
This sequence comes from Thryonomys swinderianus, assembly GCA_004025085.1. Classification (NCBI taxonomy): domain Eukaryota; kingdom Metazoa; phylum Chordata; class Mammalia; order Rodentia; family Thryonomyidae; genus Thryonomys; species Thryonomys swinderianus. Next base: position 5,530 of record PVIC010027595.1, read on the forward strand.
TGTGATATTGATGGCTGGTGGGCGTGAGTCTCCACACCCAGCATTGTATGTGGTCACCGGGATTGAACTCAGGGCCTTGCGCTTGTGAGGCAGGCACTGGAACCACTGAGCTAAGTCTCCGGCCCCGTCCTGAAGTTTTGTATGTAAATTGACCTATTTTCCAACTTGGTGCTGTTCATATAGTTGGTGGACAGGCCACATTACATGCCAAAGTGCCCTTTAGAATTTAAAGATGAAACTCTTTCACCTCATGGTCCAGCAGTCCAGAAGGCAGGAGTGCAGACGTGCCTCATGTTTCCAAATAACATCTGTGGACTTTTCACAGTAATCAACAGGCACAAGTCATTGGTTCCCGTCCTGAACCCGGCCATGGCAGAGATACAGATGTAACCACAACATACAGTGAATATTTATTTATTTATTTATTTATTTATTTTTTTGAGACAGGGTCTTGCTTTGTAGTTCAGGCTGGCCCTGAGCTCACTATGGAGCCCAGGCAAGCCGCCGCGAACTCAGCAATCCTCCTGTCTCTGCCTCCCGAGTGCTGGGATGACAGGTGTGAGCCACCACGCCCGGCACTGTGGTATGCGGTGTTGATTGCTGGTGGGCGTGAGTCTCTATGCCCAGCATTGTATGTGGTTACCGGGGATCGAACTCAGGACCTTGCGCTTGCGAGGCAGGCGCCAAAACCACTGAGCTAACCCTCCGGCCCTACAATGAATATTTAAATATAAAAATATTATTACAGTAAGGGACGCTGCCATTAATTCCCCTCAGAATACTCCATCTTACTTCAAACATGTTTATCCCATCACCTCACCGCTCTCTGAAGCCGCTCTGGAGGTGCCGTCCTGAGTGTGTTTAATTGTGCTGTTGCTGCCTCAGTGAATTAAATCAATTCAGACATTTCCTGGGAGCGGCCATTTAGACAGAGCCAGAGTCCGAAGCCACGTCTGCAGGTCCAGGGAGCAGCAGGGATGAGGGTGACCTGTTGTGTTTTTATGTGACAGGAATTGCAAGTCGGGACACCAAGGCAGCCACAAAAAGACACTCACGAAAGCGGTCTCCTGGAGCTCTGTAGAGAGTGTGGAGAACGGTGGGGTTAGCCTGGGGCATACTGAGGGGAACTAAGGGAAGCGTGTCTTTTACTGTAATATATTCACTTTTAACATTCACCTTTTTTTAAATCACACGACATAAAACAGATTTCTTTCCACAAAAGAACTTCTGTGTTATTGAGAGGGAGGACCTCTCAGAACAAGAAATAACCACGCAAATTAGTTCACGCCACACCGGGCAGAGTGGGTTCCCCTGCGTGGCAAATGGCCGTGCAGGCCGGCTCCCGACTCCTTGGGCCTCATGACACACCTCGGGGGAAGCAGGCTGGAGAGTGTGGGGCTGGCGAGGCCTCTGCAAGCCTTGAGGAGAGCTGGGGCTTGAGGGACAGTGTTTGGAGACGCACTGGACAGCAGCGGATTGGAGTCTGTTTCCTCTTGTGTCCTCGGTGTCCCGGTGGCACTGGGCCTCTCCAGTGGGAGAGGGACTCTCCAGTGGGCACTGGGACTCTCTCCAGTGGGAGAGGGACTCTCCAGTGGGCACTGGGACTCTCTCCAGTGGGCACTGGGACTCTCCAGTGGGCACTGGGCCTCTCCAGTGGGAGAGGGACTCTCCAGTGGGCACTGGGACTCTCCAGCTGCAGCTCTCCAGCCCCACCCTCCCTTCTGAGGGTGGTGGTGACCAATCAGAGAGGCGGTGCCTGACACCTCCCAGCAGAGCTTTGGGCCACTCTAGGCTTTTTGTGCCCAGATATCCTGCCCTAGGGATGTCTTGTTACCCTTTGGAGATAAAACGAACTGCAGAACCATTTTGACTGTCAGCCTGAAGTCAGTGTGTCCCTGTAGATATTATGTACTAGTTGGAATAGGCCGGGCTGCCGTGTGCAAGTGAATAAAGCTTGCAACTTGTTAGCCTAACACAGCCGGTTTCTGTGTGTCCTCGGACGCTGGCCTTCTCTCTGAAGCGCTCTTCAGTCATGTCGTCGCTGTCCTCCCTACGCGGGTCCCACAAGGTCGGATTTCCCACCTGGTGTGATGCCACCATCCTAGCGCTTGGTAGCTGGAGAAGCAGGGAGACGGTATGGGAGGCTCTTGGTGCTCGTTGGGGCCTGGCCCAGCCGGCCCTGAGGGGAGCCGGGAGAAGTCTTGCTTTGTGACCAGGACCTGTCCTCAGCCGGGCTGGTCCGCCCACACCCAGCTCCGGGGTGCTCGCTGCGCTGGACGGAGCTGCGCGCCGCAGATCCTGCAGTGTGTCCCTGCAGGCACAGTCTCGATTCTCTTCGTCTGCAGGTGGCACACGGTAAGATCCAGAGCCTTGAAGCGACAGTGGAGAAGCTCCTGAGCAGCGAGAGCAAGCTCCGGCAGGCTTCGCTGGCCTTCGAGCAGGAGCGCGCCGCCCTGCTGCAGAGGGTGGAGGAGCTGCGGAGGCGGCTGGAGGAGCACGGCCCGCCTGAGCCCGCCGCCCGCTGACGGCTCCGCGGGGCGGCGCAGCCTTCCTAACACCGCCATGGCCCCGACTGTGGCAGACGGAAGGTGCTGGAAGGAGGGCGGGGGATGGAGCGGACTTCTCAGGGAGGAAACCGGCAAGCAGATGTCTGTGAGCGCAGACTTTCGGAGGGCGGGTCGCCCGGTGTCCTGTTATCTTTGTTTTAGGCTCTGAGTCCCCCCTTCTCTCGTCCTGACTACTGTGCTCAGTAGCTGTAGATGGTATGGACATAAATAAATGCACCTTTATGTTTTCTCGTCGTTTCCTTTTTGAGCAGCCCCGTGTTTGTGAAGAGCATTCCTGATGCCGAGATTGCCAAAGCAGGGACAGTCCCTCAAGCAAAAGTCTGGGTCTGTTCTTTAACACAGAGGTGACCCGACCACACCCTTGGCCACGGAGGAGACACGGTTGGCGCTTGTCCGACCTTGTCATGGAAACCTAAGATGGCCATGGGAAGGACTGAAAGGGATTTATTTAAGTTGGATGTCTTGTCGACTGTCAGTAAACTTGATCTATATTCTTGGTATTTAACAAAGTCTGCTTTTAAACCTGATTAGAATGTTTTTCATACATTTTTGTTTGTGCGGTTAAATGTAGTTGGTTAAAGTCATGGTAGATACATGTTACATGGGAAAATCACCAGGTTCAGACTCTCCCAGGTATTAGCACATGGTCTACAATTGTGGGGTCTGAGATACTTAATTTTTTTGTGATAGTTTCACACCCATACTACAGAGTCATGTATTTATTTTTGCCTATTATATCATGTATTCCAGCTACATGTCCCTTTGAGTCTCAACCTCTTAGAAACCTGGTCCCTTATAGAAGGATCAGGGCACAGCAGGATAAAGAGTCCAGGCTGAAATTGCAATCAAATGTATGGCAGCTAACAACTTTTCAGAGGTAGGATGTGTATTTTGAACGTAGCTCACAACAGTAACTCCCCACCCTCCAGATGACAAGAAACCTGTGCCTTCAAACGAAATGCTGCTCACAGTTGCCTGGCCTTCAGCCGGTCACTGCGCAGGCCTCCCCGGTGCTCTCTGAACGGGCTGTTTCCTGGCAAAGAGCCCGAGAGCTCTGCAGGCGCGGCTGCCTTCTGGACGGTGGGATCTTTGCTGGTCTTCGTGTTCCAGTGGTAACCACAGGAGCTGCTTTTTCTTTTTTCTTTTTCTTTTTTTTGAGACAGGGTCTCGCTTTGTAGTTCAGGCTGGCCCTGAGCTCACTCTATAGCCCAGGCAAACCACCGCGAACCCAGCAATCCTCCTGCCTCTGCCTCCCGAGTGCTGGGATGACAGGCGTGAGCCACCACGCCCGGAACTGTGGTATGTGGTATTGATGGCTGGTGGGCGTGAGTGTCCACGCCCAGCACTGTATGTGGTTTCCGGGAATTGAACTCAGGACCTTGCGCTTTCGAGGCAGGCGCTGGAACCACTGAGCTAAATCTCCAGCCCCACAGGAGCTTCTTTTGACTGTCTTGGCAGCAGGATCTTTTTCACACCTGGGGTGAAAGGGCAGAATCCTGCGTTGAGTCTGGGTCATTACGAAAGTCTCTCAGCCACTGCAAAGGGGGACTGCAGCGCCCCCTAGTGCCTCGAGGGTTGGTTGGCACTTGAGACTCCTTTTGTTCCCTGGGTCGGAAGATGGCAGTTCTTATCTTGAACCACTATGATAAATCCAGTAGCTGCTATCCCAGTTCGTTCTGACAGATAGAGCTTGGGTTACTTCATATTTTAGGGCTCTTTTCCACGTTGTATTTTACTATTTGAATGTTTAATAACGTTGAACTTTGAACATCTTATTGCTATTCTTCAAAAACATTGTATATTGATAAACAAGAAAGCAATAAAGTGATAAATCATGCCCATATTTTTATGGTTTATTTTTTAACTTCGTAGTTTGCATCCCAGAAGCAAAGGAGTACCTCATGAACACCTGTGGGTCTCAATGTTGAATATTACCAAAACATCAGTAAAGTCATTTCAGATATAGGGTTTGATTCCAATAGTGGTGCCCAAGTGCTGTGACACTGTAAGATCCACATGGGTGCGAATATTGCACTGATCAGACTGGCTCTGTTAGTCTTTTGTGACTGCGAGTGGTGTTAGGAGGTTGCACTGGACCAGAGCACTATTGATACGGCCTGGGGAGGAGGATAAACATAGTCTTAGCCCATGAGGAACGAAGAGGCACAGAGGAAACACACAGCACTGTGAGGACTCACAGAGGCAAAGTTTTAAACCAAATTTCATGTTATTTTCCCCAACACATACCGACTTACATGCACACACATATGCACTTGGAAGTTGTCTTTAGTTGACAGCATTTATGCTACTTATGTTTAAGATATTGTGAGCACTTGGTAAGCCACTCTTTCTGGTGTGAACACTCAGTTTGATTCCTCTTAGAAGTTATATATAGATACAACGGTCCTGTGAGTTACAAACCAGCCTGACATATGAATAACTTGGGTTGCAACCAGAATTTTAGTTCTAACTTGTGAACAAATTTTTGAGTTATGATCTGAATGCTGGCCACTTGTGCTGCCTGATAGTCTTACATGCAGATTAACTCTTAATATCTAGGAATCAATCTAACAGGAAGTGAAAGACCTCTACTCTGAAAACTACAGCACTCTGAAAAGGGAGTTTGACGAGGGTATCAGAAAGGAGAAAGACATCCCTCTGAAAAGTATAGGACTCTAAAAGATGAGGTAGAAAAGGAGATCAGAAAGTGGAAAGATATCCCTTGTTCCTGGGTAGGGAGAACCAACATCGTCAAAACGGCTATACTCCCACAACTACTGTACAGATTCAGTGCAATTCCAATTGAAATCCCAACACTGTACTTCACAGAGCTAGAGAAAATAATCCAGAAATTTATCTGGAACCACAAGAAACCTAGAATAGCAAAAGCAATTCTGAGCAACCAGGACATGGCAGGGGGTATTACAATCCCCAACTTACAACTCTACTATAAAGCCACTGTGATAAAAACTGCATGGTACTGGCAAAGTGACAGACCCGAGGACCAGTGGAAGAGATAGGAAGATCCAGAAACAACCCCGGTTACACTAAGCCACCTTATCTTCGACAAAGGAGCCAAACATCCCCAATGGAGGAAAGACAGCCTCTTTAATAAATGGTGCTGGGAAAACTGGGCTTTAACCTGCCAAAAACTAAAGCTAGACCTATGTCTTTCACCGTGTACAAAACTAAATTCACAATGGATTTGAGACTTAAACATTAAAACAGAAACAATAAACCTGCTAGAAAACAGCTTAGTTAAAACTCTTGGAGACATTGGCTTAGGCAGAGACTTCATGAATAAAACCTCTATAGCACAAGAACTAGCAGAAAGAATCAACAAATGGGATCTCATCCTACTAAAAAGCTTCTTCACAGCAAAAGAAATCAGTGGCACCACTAAAAGACAACCGACAACCTGGGAAAAAATCTTTACTAGCTGTTTATTAGACAAAGGGCTATTATCTACAATATATAAAGAACTTAAATCAATCTCCCCAAGTTTAAAGACCCAATTAAAAAATGGGCATCTGAAATGAACAGACACTTCTCAGAGGCAGAAGTCAAAGCAGCCAAGAAACATACAAAGAAATGTTCAACGTCACTGGTCATTCAAGAGATGCAGATGAAAACAGCACTGAGATTTCATCCCACTCCACAAAGAATGGTCGCGATCACAAAAATCAACCAACAATAAATGCTGGCATGGCTGTGAGGAGAAAGGAACCCTTCTCCACTGTTGGTGGGATTACAGACTTGCACAACCATTGTGGAGATCCTCAGAAAACTAGGACTAGAGGTCCCATTTGATCCTGCTATCCGCCTGCTATGAATATACCCAAAGGAATTTTTAAAAATCACATTGGAAAGACAGATGTACGTCTGTGTTCATAGCAACTCAGTTTGTGATAGCCCAATCTTGGAAACAACCCAAATACCCATCAACTGGAGACTGGATAAAGAAGATGTGGGGTTTTTAAATGGAGTATTACTCTGGCGTAAAGAATGACAAGATTCATTCGTTTATATGCAAATGGACACACCTGGAGGACACACTAGTAAGTGAAATAGATTGCAGATATGCAAATACTCGATCTTTTCCTTGATAGGAGCACCTGTAAATGTAAATGAGTTCTAGAATGTATGATAGTTTATGTAAAATAGGCAATTTCCAAAGGGAATTTGGTGTGGGAACGAAATGAAGGGAAGGAATAACTATGATTCCAGAAGAAAATAAAAGAGCATGTACAGGGGGGTGGAGGGTTGTGGGTGGGTGGGGATGTGGGTAAAAATGAAAATTAACTTGTGTCATCTACTGGTACAAATTCCCCAATGTTGTGTGTGATTGTGAGATGTATATAAAATGTACCAGTAAAGAATTCAATTTCAAAAATAAAAAGAAGAGTAAAGGTAGAGTCACAATGTGGAAATAAATAAGAGAATCCTCTTCCTCCGTGGGGTAGGGTTAGTTGTCTTTCTGTGGCCCTAGAGTCAGAAAGCCACAGCAACGTGACCTGGGATGGGCGCGGTAGCACCCGAGGAGATCATGAATAGAGGCCGTTTGTTCTAGAAGAATCGCTCGGGGCGCTGCGGACCCCGAGTCCTTGGCCCGCCGCGGGGGCGCTGCAGCGGAGAAGACGTCTGCAGATCACGGAGTCCCCCGCTCTGGAATGGCTCCCTGCACACGTGTGTCACAGCCCGGGTTCTCGAGCAGTCACAAGGGACTCATCGGAGCCGTCACGCGTGAGGAGGGGCCGACGGGCAGGTGGCCTGGGAGCGGCCGCGGGTTGGGGGTCCTTTGCTTTGGGGGTTGGGCCTCTGGTCGCGCTAAGGCCGAGCGCCTGGCTGTGGCTGGCGATGGATTTGTTGTGACACCTTCTGCCGTGTGATGGAGAAGACAGAAGCAGCAGCTGCGGGTGTGCCACTCTGGAAAGCTGTGGCGTGTCATTTAGTGATAAGCGTTTGTGTGCAACAAATGAAATCTAAAAATAGGGCAATCGTCAGATTTTGAAAAACATTAAAGTTTAATTTTCTAGACAATGACTTGTAGGTAATGATAAAAGAATAAGTAACTTGTTCTATTTCAATGAGCTCTATCCCCTGGGATGGGGATTTAGCCCAGTGGCTCTGGTGTCGGCCTGGCAAGCGCAAGGTCCCAAGTTCCATCCCTGGTACCACACACCACAATGCCAGGCGTAGGGGCTCGCGCCTGTCATCCCAGCACTCGGAGGCAGAGGCAGGAGGATTGCTGAGGTGGAGGCTTGCCTGGCTACATAGTGAGCTCAGGGCCAGCCTGAACTACAAAGCGAGACCCTGTGTCCAAAAAAAAAGTATCCTCTTCGAAGCCGTGACGTGGGGGAACGATGTGTGCTTTGGGTGCAGAATACACCTCGAGGAAAACCTTGGCTCCTTTACCTGTGAGCCAGAAGGTAGAGAAAAAGTCTCTCTCTAAGCCTCAGATTTCTGACATGCAGAAGTGGAGTTAAAATCCTGTTCCACAGACTGTGAGCACTAAGTTCAACTCAGTGAGATGAAACGAACTAGTGAAATCAAAGTGCCCAAGATCTTCAGCCACTTAAAATATATTCATTGCTTTAGTGCTTACTCTCACAGCACTAGTAGTGTGTGTGTGTGTGTGTGTGTGTGTGTGTGTGCGCGCGCGCGTGCGTCCACACATAGAGGGGCAATGAGCATGTACTGTTGGAAAAGACCTTGAATCTTTCTAAAATATTTTCCCCTCCAGAGTCACATACCATTTGCTTCAGTCAGTCTTAACCCTAAAGCGCTAAAAGAAATGGTTAAATAAACATGACTTCGCTACAGCTTGTGGTAGCTTTCATGTGAGTGGTCAGCCACTTTCTTGTGTGTTACACGTGTAAGTGTTTTTAGACAGGGTCTCACTATGTAGCCCAGGCAGGCCTTGAACTCAGCAATCCTCCTGCTGAGTGCTGGGATGACAGGTTTGAGCCAGTGCGCCCAGCACTGTGGCGTGTGGTACTAACTGCTGGTGGGCGTGAGTCACCACACCTGGTATTGTTGTGTGTGGTTACTGGGTATTGAACCAGGGATCTTGTGCTTGCTAGGCAGGCACTGGAACCACTGAGCTAAATTTCCAGCCCGTAATTTTTTCCTTTTCTTTTCTTTCTTTCTTTCTTTCTTTTTTAACCAGTTTTCACAGTACGAGGTTAAAAAAGCATCTTGGTACCAGGCACCGTTTTGTGTGATTGTAGGAAGAAGTGTCCATCCGTTGCCCTCCCTCAGCTCTTCGGTGGAGGCCCCTGGAGAGGGAGGAGCTGCCGCCCGGAGGCGAGTCCCGCACAGCCGCCTGCCCCGTCCTGCACTTCAGAGAAGCCGTCCGAGTAAGTCAGTGCGATTCGCTTGATACTTACCCACAGAAATACCTCCCTGACTGCAGGGTCTGGCTGATAACTAAAACTACCCTGTATATCCGTGAAGAGACTTTAAGCAGTCTTCTGTTCGGTCCGTACTGACCCTTCGGGGAGGTGCAGCTGCGGGCACCTCGTCCGCGTCTGGCTACGGCTGGTAGAAGCAGGTCCCACTGCGGCTTCCCCGGCCCTTGTGCCCTGTCTTCGGCGCCGGTGGATTCGGCGCCAGGCCCAGCGCTGGGGCGGCCCCCGTGCCCGCGAGGGCCGAGCTCGGGGACTGCGGGCAGAGGCGGCGCGGGCGGTGGCCCCGCGAGGGCAGTGCCGCCCGCCTGCGGCCCACCCGGGAAGCCAGCGCCGTCCGGGCCGCCGGGCCCTGCTCCCTGAGCTCGTTTGGCGACCCGGGCTCTCTCCGCCTTTGCCGCCGCGCACCGTGGCCTCTCAGGGCGCTGTCGCCCTCCCGTTAGGCCCCGATTCCACTTCGGTCCGTTGTTTTTCATTATTCAGTGAGCTTTATTGGGACGTTATATACGCAGCTCACAATCACACAAAACAACGCGGAATTTGTACCAATATGTGACACAGGTCAATTCTCATTTTTACCCACATCCCTGCCCACCGCCCTTCGGTCCATTCCTACCCGAGCAGCATGTTACAACTGGATTATATCACTTCTTTTTAAAAACTCCTCAGCAAGCTCTGAAGGGCTGTAAGCAAGGCCCTCGCTTTGGAGACCCGGCCCGGCCTCAGTGGGGAGCGCTCCCGCCCTGCCGCGCCGGCCTGGGCCCCGCCTGGCCCTCGAGCCCGCGCTCGTTCCCAGGCCAGCGCTCCGCCCAGGGGTGCGCCCCTCGCGGGGCCGCCGCCTCCTCGCTCTTTCGGGTTTGTCCTCTCAGCTTGGGCCGTAGCTATTTCTTTCCGTCAAGTTTTACTTGGTTTCCAGATAAGAATCTTTTCCCCTGAAAGTTGTAGCAGCCTTCCTGCAGGGCCTCTTACCTTCCAGGGCCCCTCGGGTTTGTGCGTCCCAACCCGTCAGAAGGCTCTGCGCGCTTCCTGGGGCTGCCAGCCTGCTGCCTCCGGCGGCCGCGACGGAGGGGCCGGGCCCCGCTGCCAGACCCTCTCACCCACAGCCGGCGTGCGGCCGAGCATTTGTTCAGTGATCCGATAATTTTCAGCAATGACTAATATATTCAAAGAGGTTTTGAAAAATTGAGTACTTGAGGAATTAAAAATCCACCGCTTTCTCCGGTAGGACAACCGCATTTCAGCTGATAAGAAAAGCACTCGTAGCAGACCTGGGGATGCCCTGTAGGCCTCTTTCAAGATAAAACCCGCTTGTAAGCTGCAGCTGATAGTATTTGTGTTTTAAAAGTGGACTTTATTTCTATTGGAGTGTGGCATGTTAACACCAAAACGTCCTAAGATCATTTGGGCATTAAAAAGAGCATGTTTCTGAGCATTTCTAAGAGCAGGTGCTCATCGGCCGCGCTGGCCACGCCGTCCAAAAAGGGGGCGCCAGTGCCCGTCAGGAGATGGAGGCGGGGTGAGGAGCTACTGGCGAAAGACTTTGCTCTTGATGTTTGGGGGGGCACAAAAGACAGCGCAAGCCGGTCAGGTGGTCTGCTCTGCCTCACTTCAGGGGTCTCTGGGCCTGGAGTACAGGGGAGAGAAACGCTGGCACGGGGTGACAGAGTCCCCAAAGCAGGGCCTGGGCCTGCGCTCCGGGTGAGCCGCTGGTACATGCAGGGCGCACCCGGGCTTCGCTCGCTGTCTCTGGAAACTCGCTCCAGAAAGGCCCGAGGGGCGAGAGTCGGAGTTAAACTGCGCCCGGGACTCGCGGAGGAGCTGGCGGTTGGCCGCTCAGGGCCCGCCCGGCCTGGGGCCCTTCCTGGGCCGCCCTCGGCCGACAGGTGGGCGGCCGGCGATGGGAGGCCTCGCCGCCTCCTGCGGGCCTGGGGCTGGGCCGCCGCCCCGTCTCCCGCGGCCTCCGAGGTGGGCAGGGCAGGGCAGGGCGCGAGGGGCCGCTGGGGCGCACACAGCCCCCGGGAGGGCGCCAGCCGGGCCCGCGGGGCGCCCCGGCGTCCGAGGGGGGCCGCCCACCCCGCCCGGGGGCGCTGGACGGACGGGCGTCGGGCCCCTGCTGGTCCTGCGGCGCAGAGCGGAGCCGGGAGGCCGGGCAGAGCCCCAGGGGCGGCGGGGCCCCTCCTGACCGCCGGCCGCAAGCAGGCGCCGGTGACGCGGGCCCAGTGCGGAGACGGCCAGCGGCGGCGACGGAGCAGGTGCCCGCGGGGGAGAAGCGCGAGGTCCCGGAGCCTCCGGGCGTCGGAGCGACGGGCCGCGACCCGGCCCCACGCGCCGGCTCTGCCTGCTCCGGGTCAGGGGCCGAGCACAGGGCAGAGCAGGGCCGCAGCCACCCCCGCCCGCCCCGGGCCTGGGACACCGCGGGCTCTGCCGCCACAGTTACCGCGTCCTGTTGCTTCGTTGCTCCCCGAGCCAGTGAGGGAAGCTGCGCACACTGCACAGCCCGGCGCGCCAGGGCCTTAGGGCGACTCCTCTTCGAGATGCCTCATGTGAGCAATTCTTTTTTCTTTTTTTTTTTTGAGACAGGGTCTCGCTTTGTAGTCCAGGCTGGCCCTGAGCTCACTATGTAGCCCAGGCAAGCCTGGAACTCAGCAATCCTCCTGCCTCTGCCTCCCGAGTGCTGGGATGACAGGCGTGAGCCACCACGCCCAGCACTGCGGTGTGTGGTGCTGATGGCTGGTGGGTGTGAGTCTCCACGCCCAGCATTGTATGTGGTTGCCGGGGATCGAACTCAGGGCCTTGCGCTTGCGAGGCAGGCGCCGGAACCACTGAGCTAAATCTCTGGCCCAACGTGAGCATTTCTAAGTCATGCAGATGACCCCTCCTGAGTCGAGGGGGACTCTTGTAGATATTAGCTCCCATTGTCTACAGAAGGGCTCATCTTATATTTTATGGATTTTGACCCAAGTACAGTGCGGCATATCCACTACCGAAGTATCTTACTGAGTAGCTTTTCAGCCTGTATTCTGTGTTTTAAAAAGCTGCTGGTAGAAGTATCATTTATTCTGCTATTTCCTTTAGACATAGGATAGTAAATGTTTAGGGCATTAAAATAATTTTTAAATACCCTGTCATTTTGAAAATAAATGGTGACATCTTTCAAAATAGTAGTTTTCAATAGAACATAATTTTATCCCATAGAGGACTTTTGCCAATATCCACAGGTATATTCAGTTGTCATAATTTGGGGGAGGGATATGTGAAGGGCCCTTGGTAGGGTGCTGCTAAGCACTACAGTGGACGGGGTATCCTTTACACTAAGAACTGTCAGAGCCAAATTTTCAATAGCTTTGGTAAGAGCACCAAAACTATTCAGTCTTGCTTCAGAGAGACACAAGTTACCATGAATCAAAGAAATGTATTTCTTGCCGGGCACGGTGGCTCACGCCTGTCATCCCAGCACTCGGGAGGCAGAGGCAGGAGGATTGCTGAGTTCGAGGCTTGCCTGGGCTACATAGTGAGCTCAGAGCCAGCCTCAACTACAAAGCAAGACCTTGTCTCAAAAAAAAAAAAAAAAGAAATGTATTTCTTTAAAACAGCGGACAGACTAAAAAGTTATTGTTTCTGGCCAAACATAGAACACTGTAGAATGCTTTGATCACCAACTTTATTAGATTTGAAATGACATATCTACATTTTCTTACATGTGGCCCATCATTAAATGCTGCATGCACAAAAGTTTATAAATATATTTCACAACTCTAATAGCATTCCTTGAGTCTTCACACTAAAAGTCGAATTATATCTTCCCATCACAACACAGTAATTTACATGCTCACGTACGCTTATTTACATGAAGAAGCATCTTGAAGTGAATTCAGAGACCTGGCTGCCAGCCGCCTAAGTGAATCATTTAAAATTATAACCGTAAGCATTTCCTAATTTAAAACAGATTCATAGCTTCTACTGGACGCTTCATAGGTCCGATGATTGATTAAAGGCAGGCGATCGTAGAGACAGCCTGTCAGGCAAGCAGCGCTTCTCCTGGGCTCGGGCCGCAGAGGGCCGTCGCTTCATCAGGGGCCCCATGTTGTCCGGCTGGGGTTTTCTTAACCACAACATCAGTGCATGGCTTGTGCCATCTTTTCTAAACTTTAAAAGTTGGTGGGTAAATTTTCTGTGAATAAATTATGAATGTCTTCTGGGTTACTTTAGGGTAATTGTCCTGCTTTCTCAGGAGCACACGGCGGAGACGGGGCAGCCCCGTCACGCGGTGCCTGGGCTTCCGCCCGTGCCCGAGGCGGCGGGGAAGCCCGGCAGGAGCCGCCACGCAGAGCCCCCCGAAGCCTCCTGCGGCCGAGGGCGGAGCGCAGCGGCCCGGCGCTCGGGGGCGCTCTCGAGGCCTCCGCCTGGGACGTGTGTCCTGCTGCAGACCGCTTTGCTCCTGCGTCCCGTGCGGTCGGCAGCCACATTTTTATATCTATTTTTAAATATAATTTGTTTTAAAAACCCAGTAGGAGTCCATGATTGCAATAACTCTCAATTGTCAGGGGCTAATTGGTAGTAGAAATTTAAAGAGATACATCTTTCCTTTTTATGTGGAAAAGCAATGTTCTTGACTCTTGAGTACTAGAAAATCCTCAATTGTTTTTAGCCGTTTAATCTTACAATAACAGTGGGCAAAATCTGCCCCGGTGATCCACCTGGGTAAATACATCTTTAAAATAAACTCCCGCACCCAATAAAAGCTACCAGTCACCATCACCTTCCCCCAAATTTGTATCATGGAAATACATTTTGATTAAACAATTATTGTATTGTTAACCACGTTTTCTCTGTAGGACGTGTGTTTTTATAAAAAAAAAACACACAAAATTTAGAGGTTTCTACTTCCAGATTTTGTTTCCTACCTAAACATTTCCTTGATCAAAGTACCTAACGTGCTTTAAAAGTCGTAGATCGATTTGTCGTGGTGCAGATATTGGGGACACATGGAAGAAAGGAAAATGGGGGCGTCTGCGGGCTCTGGAGAGGCGACAGCGAACCGCTGGGTTTCCCGACTCCGGGGCGACGCGGGAGCCGCCCTGGCTGCGTCAGGCGTCGGCCCCGCCTGGCCGTGTTCTCCAGCCCGCTGGCTTCCAGGAGGTGATGTTCCCGCCGTCGTCTTCGAGACACCTGTTACCCTACAGACTCTCCCGCCGGCGATCGTGGACCGGGGTCTAACCGACACGGCTCCAGAGTAAGCGCTTCCGGGGTGCCCGTCGCCGCCCCTTCGCCCCGCGCCCGCTGAGCGCCGGGTCCCGGGCTCTGTCCGACCTGGCCGGTGCTCAGAGGCCCGTTCTGGACGCGATCCAGCGTCGGTAATAACCCACGTCGGTGTAGACTCCGGGTTTGTTCCTCTGCCCGCAGTTATCGCCCCAGCTCACAATGCCAAGGAGATGCCAGGTGTCTGTGGGGTCTCGTATAACTAACGGGCCCCCAGAATCACCCTGGAATTAAAACAAGGGAAAAACTGAGAAGGGAAATCAGCCAAACATAAAGCTTATTATTTAAGCTATTTGATGAACCATACTCTATTAACTGACATTCTATATGTAGATAACAAGCTAATCAACTGAAATATGGATTTTGAAATTATTAAAGTTCACTCTGCGCATTTTACAGTAAACTTTGTATTTGTTTGAGTAAGCAACACATAATTAAAAACAAAATGAAAAAGTTTAGCAGGGAATCATATGTGCCAGATTTCCCACCTACCGTGGCCCCAGCTGTAGACACTTTCTGCCTGCCAATTTCCGTAATATCCAACTCCTTATCATCCAACAACATGCACAGATGGCCATTTCCGGATTATATTGCACATGCTGATTTTCTTGGGGGGGCGACCCCTTAAAGAACCTCACTGAAACTCCCCCTCCCGGTATCTTTACATTATAGGCCTTCAGTTTTGGTCAAATTAGCAGCCAGAGTTTATTGTCTCTTTGTAAATGTTACTTATAGATGAGTAGAGTAACATATTTTGATTATGTTTCTTTGGGAGTTAGAATTAATAACACGCCCCTTTTCATTTGGCTAGTTTGCTATACACATGAGACAAATATGTAATGTTCCAAAATCCAAATGTCTCACAATTCTTACTAACATTTTCTGATGTCCCATAGGGTGCCAGTTCTTCTGTTTCCTCTGATGATGTCTTCGTGGTTCCGCATGGGCTTTCTGCCTCAGTCTCTCTCCCTCTCTCTCTCTCCCTCTCTCTCTCTCGCACACACACACACACACACACACACACGCACACACTTTTTTCCTTTCTTCTCAGAATGTTCCTCTGGGCCCGGCGCAGAGCTGACTGAGAACCACTCTTGTGCCGAGGGCACCCGGCCCGGGCCCTTAACTGACTAACTGGTGCCAGCAGCACTGAGGCAACACCCGCCCGCCTCCCTGTCCCCATGGTTTCGCTGCAGCCACCTTTCGGGGGTCCTGAGAAGGAGGGGCGAGGCGGCGTTTCCCGCTGTTTGTCCTCACTTCTCCGTCCTCCCCCAGGGACCAGTCTCCACGGCGGGGCCCGCAGCGGGGTCCGTTTCCCGGCTTCGCTCGGGGGCGGGGGGGACCCCTCGGTCCCTGTGTCCGCCGCGCCCCGGGGCCGCTGGCAGCTGACACACGTCCGCTCAGGGCGTCCCGGCCCCGCCCGGTGCAGGGCGCCCGCCCGTGTCCTCTGTGTGCAGAACTTCTATTCGTTTGGTGTTTAGCACTTTGGTTTTATCCTCTGTTTTTCTTACTTTCTCTTATTTTCTTTCTCTCTCTCTTTTCCCAAAAACGTGTTTTGGTTTTATGTTTCAACTCTTCTTCCAGATTTTCCTTTAAAGTAGTTGTATTGTTGCTGCGCTTCTGGGGCCGGCGCTGTCTAGAGGCCGGACCTGGTGGCCAGAGCCCGGCCCGCTTCCCACAGGCGGCGCCTCCGGCCCCCGCAGCCGTGGGGCTGACCCCGTGGGGACGGGACTCCGTCTCGCGAGCGCTGGGGCGCGGCGCCCGCAGAGGGCAGGACGGGCTCCCCGGCCCCGGGAGGCCGAGCCGGGCCGAGTCCTCGCGCACGCTCACCCGGACCTCCGCGCTGACCGGTCCGCTGACCGCCGCCCTCCGTCCGCAGCCCTGCGTGTTCGCGGGTTAACTTCACCCGTCCAACCAGCTAAACCCTGCGACTGCCTCTGCCTCTCAGAAATGCTGTCAACATTCAGCTTTTCAGGGGTTTTTGGTTTTGCTCTTAGTAGTTAATAATGTAAAAAAGTACAACTTATGGATACTCAGAAAAGCACATTTTGTACGTATCAAGTGATTCTTCAAAATTGTCTACTCTTGTTTTCATTATGGTCATTTTAGAGCAGAGGCGAATTTGAATGTAAAATTTTCATGCTTAGATGTTTCAATCTACACATTTTGCAGACGGATAAGAAAGAGACGTAGACCTGACCAACCTCAAATCATGTCTAAGAGACAGTGGGATAGAGAAACTAAGAGTTTCGACTCTGTCTGGCATACAAATTAGAACACATTACAATTCTCCCATGGGTTTTATAAGGAAAAATCGGAGCCAATCTCTTTTTATTCAGATGGTTCCTGGTTTTCATCATAAACATCCCTGATTAGTATATTGTACATGAAAGTTTTTGGAGGCTTCCGGGCCCAGTCCAGGCCCTGGAGGCACATGTGGGGGGGCCTGTGAGAGGCCTCAGGACCTCGTCCGTGCTAGGCAAGCGCTGGCTCTGCCAGCTGAAGGGTCGCCTGGTAGTGGCAGCCTCGGCCCCTCTCAGTGCTGCTAAAGAGTTTTTCAGTAGATATGATGCTAATTACATCAGCTTAAGAATTCAGAATAATGATATTGTCTCTATTTCCTTTACTTGAAAAGCAGAGGATTTAAAAATCCTCAGAAGGGAGCTCAGCTGAAAATAAGATATAACAGATGCCTTAACAAGCAATGTTTCCGACAACACGAGACAACCCTAGCCTTAACCCTCATAACTCCCCCTGTTTTTCTGTGATGAGAGCTTTGCCCTGTTACCCCCTGTCCTAGTCAGAGAAGACTGACTCCCGCTCCATAGTCCCGGGCGCCTTTGTGCGCCCTCGGGCCCTCGGATGGCATGGGCAGGCTCACTGCGGGATGCCCACAGCCTGCCCGCGCCGTGCTCTTCGTGACAGCATCCACTAGTGCCCAGGGCCTCCCGCTGAAGTCCTGGAGTGCTAGCTGCCTCTCTTGGCATTTTGGGATTGAGAACAGGCATGTGCCAGATCCTGCTTTGGCACGGCTGGCATGACAGGTCTCACTGCCTTGACAGAGGTGCCCTGCTATGAGGGTCTCTAGGTCGGGCTTTCTGCCACCTGGTACCAAGGCTTTTCCCATCATTTCACTGCCTAGAGTCGCCTCCTGGGAATTTTCAAGAGTCTCATGTTAAAAAGCAGTTGCCTCCGGGAAAACGACTCACACTTCTTCCAGAAAATATACACCCCAGCAAGATTGTGGAGGGCAGAGAAAGTCCCCGGGAAGAACTGGGGTCCCTCCACATGTCTGTCGACCTCCTCGCTGTTGCCTGCACCCCTCGCCTCTGACCCTCGCTACCCTGAGACCCACAGAGGGCGTGGGCTTCCCTCAGATGAATTACGATTTCCGCCTTCATAACTGTGGTGTGCTTTTTACCTTTTCTGGAATATTCTTTCCATTTTCTCTAAGTGGGTTAGTGCTGTTTTTCTTCGAGCCTCATTGAAATAGCATTGCTCAGAGACTGGTTCCAAAACTCCTGCCCTCAAGGAAAAGCGGTGCCACGTCCGGCCCCGCCACAGCCCCTTGCGCAAGGTCGCCTCGTCTGGGAAGCCAGGCCTTCTGAGGAAGGGGCGCCTTGCCGACCCTCGCACTTCTAGCAATCAGGAGCTTTTGTTGATGAGTGTGTCGTGAGCCATTAGCCTGAGTTTTCATGACGTCTGCATCGAACACAGAATAATGTCTGGGCCGGATAAAAATGCGCTGCGACCTACCCGGCACGCGTCGTAAATGCCCTCCAGGTAGCCGGCGCAGAACATGCCCGGCCTGATGGCGCTGCCGTAGACCTCGGGGCGGCTGCACACGGCCGGCCCGATGAGCTGCACCCTGGCCTCGCGGAGGCTGTTCTGAGACTCCCCTTCAGGAAAGAGAAGCGCGTTAGTTCTCCAGCCGGCACCCGCAGCCCAAGCAGAGAACATGCTTTCAGCCTTCTTCGCCGTGAAATGATCAGTTCAGCAAAAATACCAGTA